>LOEQ01005360.1:71586-91606 GCA_001685075.1 Bramus lutescens
TGTGGTTGCTGGGAATTGAACTCAGGACCTTTGGAAGAGCAGGCAATGCGCTTAGCCTCTGAGCCATCTCTCCAGCCCTAGCCAAAAATTTGAAATCCTCCTCCTGCGTCCGCCTCCTAAGTGCTGGAATAACAGGTGGATCTACCACACCCATTTATGCTTGGGAATTCTGATAAGTCATGAGCATCCAAAAACAAGGTTTAAAGAACTCATGTAGATGATGGACAAGAGAGCATAAAAACAGGAAGCAAAGCCTAGTTCTTTTGACAGGACTCTTTAAACTCGAGGAGCTGAATTTAAATCTCAGCTCTACCACTTCCTGGCTGAGCAACCAGAGGAAAGGACTAGACATCTCTTAAGTCTCTGTTTCCTTACTTGCACAGGGTAACAGCACCTAAGTGAATGAATTTAGAAAACTACTGAAATGCACATGGTACATGGCAACTACAAGGTACTTTATAAATGTGTCGCTACCTAGAATTATGGTGGGGTATTCCAAATGAAAAGCAAGTGTGAACAAAACTAAAGAGGGAGGTAGAAAGAGTGTGCATGGAATCTCATTCTTCAATTAGAGGGAGGTGTGTGTGTGTGTGTGTGTGTGTGTGTGTGTGTGTGTGCGCACGCGCATGCTAAACAGCTGAGCCATCTCTCAATGGATTTCCATTCTTAGGCAGGAACCTCTCACAGCCTGAAATTCTCACTCAGGAGCCAGCTGGCTTCCAAATGCCACTTAAATATAATACGTGGCCTCCAAATGCAGTTTGTCTAGAGCTCTTTCTTTCATTTCCCTTTTATCTTACTTTACTTCCTTCTCATGGTGCTCTCATTTGAGCGTCATAGCAACACTATGGTGGAGGTGGTTGCTTCCATAATTCATATTTTACACATGATCTGTAGAGAAAGTGTGGAATATTTCACTTAGAATACACAAAACTGATTTATTATGGCACTTGCCTCAAAAAATGAGGAATGAATTCCAGCCCCAGAGCCCAAATCAAAAAGCCAGGCATGGCAGCATGCACTTGGATCTCTAGTGCAGGGAAGACCTGGACAGGCAGGTTCCTGGGGTTCACTTACCAGCCAGTCTTGATGAATAGAGAGTTTCAAGGTAAAGGCAGACCATGTCTCAAAAGAATACAAGGTGAATGGAAACTGAGAAATGACAGCTAAAGTTGTGCCATAGCTTCCACAACAACCATATGCACATATACAAAAGGGGGGGGGGAGAAAGGGAATGCATAACTACTTAGAACTCAAACTGCTACAAAGTGATAAGATCCCTGGGATTTCCTTGGGATTCATATAATCCAGCACATGAGAAGCTGAAAATCAAGAATTTAAGAAGCACAGATGAAAGTTCCAAGAAAAGGCTAGAGAGTGCCTGTGGACTCAGTGTTAGAAAAGAGGAAGATTAATAAAATCTTTAAAAAAGCTCTGATGCATCCTGAACCCTCTCTCAGCATGTGCCCTGAACCCCAGGCACATCAGCAAAGGCTGAGTGAGGAGCTCAGCCTGCCAGAGCATCAATGTCCCTCAGCTTTGTGCTTCAAGGATAACACCTGAGAAATCTGAGTGCAGAACAACAAGCCCCCGAATTCTATCCCACAAGGACTGTGGATTTAAGTAGTCTCACCAAGAGACGACTGGAGAAACAAAACGTGGCTCACACACACTCAATACTGACACAAGTACTTCCTGGCCCAGTAGTACACTTGAGAAACCAAGGCAAAAAGATGCCTTGTGTAAGTCCAGCCTACAGAGCAACTTTAAGACTCCCTAGGCCACTTAGTGAGATCCTGTCTGAAGGTGAGCAAAAGTAAGCAAGCTAGGGATGAAGATCACAGGAAGCATAGCTGAGTGAGAGATTCAAAGAAGGAAAAAGAGGAGGAGAGGGGATCCTAATACATGCTATGACATCATAAACTTTAAATACATGCTATGACATCATAAACTTTAAATACATGCTATGACGTCATAAACTTTAAATACGCCAAGAAAGACAAGGCAATATGGAAAATATTATTATCCTACTTATATAAAATAATGAAAATAGGAAAATTCAGAGACATAGCAAGGGATGCTTAATGGGGGCTGTGAAGGGCATCATGAAGTCCAAGTTTCTGAGTAACAAAAATGTTCGGAAAATACAGTGTGGGGATTGATAATGACTTTCTGAATATGTTCAATATCATTCAGTAGAATCTACAGTTTAACTTCTACATTAAATATTTTCCAAAGTTAAAAAAAATACTTCAGTACATACAATAAAGGAAAAAAAAAACAGAATGTGGAAAGTGAATGAATGATTTTTCAGGGATAAAGAGAACCAGAAGAAAAAAAGGCATCATTCTTACCCACAGCCAAAAATGGCAGAAGATGTACACTAGGAAGTATTTCTGGTTAATTTTTTTGTCTAAATTAAAAGAAAACACTAAGTGACATCATATTGCTGGGGGAACTCCTTCAAGATGGATGCCGCAATGGTATGTCACATTGTATGCAGCTTTTCCAGATCAACTCCACCTTTCCATAATAACTAGTTCAAACTATTCTGGTTAGTTTCAATACAAAACTAACTTTGCTTAAATATTTTATAATAAAATGACTTACATTAATAAAATGATGACTTATATAATTTCTAAAAAGTAAAAATTTATGATAGAAAGAAGATAGACAACTGCCTTTAAGTTAAGACTGTGGTTGGGACACTGTCAGGAATGTAAACTGGTTTCTCGGTCTCGCCCCATCCACAGCTATTTCTAAATAATCACTCAGAGGCTTAATATTAATTACAGAATATTTGGCCTATACTTTAGACTTATCATTAACTGGCTTACATATAAATTAAGCCATTTCTATTCATCTTTGTATTACCACATGGCCATGGTGTTGCAGGTCTGCTGACATCTTGCTTCTTGAGCAGCTGGCACACATCTTTCTTGACTCAGTATGTCTTTCCCGCCTAGCTATATTATGCCTTGTGATAGGTCAAAGCAGATTTTGTTATAAACTGACAAGAACAACATATTCACAATGTACAAAAGGTTTATCCCACAGCACAGGGAGGTATTGTAAGAAATACCACCAGAAAGACCTTTGGGGTGACCGGCCCTGTACCTTCACTTCAGTGATCAACATCCACAAGTGACATAACGAAAATAAACCATACACGCATGTTGTTCTAGGTGATTCCCTCCACACTATTTGTTAAATAGTTAACATTTAACTATTTAAACAGTTACATTAAAAACGTACATGATTGCTTTAATTACCAGCATGACACAACTCAGAATCACTTGGGAAAAACAATATCCTCAAGTGGAGTTGCCTAGATGAGGTGAGCCTGTGCATATGCCTATAGGAAATTCTTTTTTTAATTGTTTTAATTGGGGTGGGAACAACCAGATAGCAATCACTCAACAAGATTCTTTGGATTTCAATCCTGGACTACTGAAGATCTTAAAATCTGATTGAGCAATAAGCACCCATTGTTAGCCAGGGGCCATATTTGGTTGAGAGTGACAATTCCTGTAACTACATAACATTTCAAGAACCAAAGCTATTTCTTTCTCTAGATTTCTGCCTTAGTGTCCCACGAGATAATGACCAGCCCAGAGTAACACTTACTAATCACATTGACACTTTTAACTGACTCACTGGCTACCCCTGGCATTACCCACAGCACTCCAAAAATGACACTGTCCAACCTCCTTTCCTGCTCCCTCCCCACTGACGACCTCAGCCTGCAAGCAGAGAAGGGTCCATGGCTCTCACTGAGCCCAGCGCTGCAGGCGTTCTCCTTAGAAGTCTCTTGTTCCCCATCTGCTTTTCCTTCTCCATAGCTTTTCACACATGAACTACTTATTTTCTTGTACGTTTGATTATGGGTGTGATTTGTCTTTTCACCCTCCTGTTACTGTGACTTCCTGCATGGATGGACCATGGCCTGGAAATGTGAGATGAACCCTTTCTCCTGTAAGCTGCCTTTGTTGGACAATTTTATCACAGCAACAGAAACAAAAATAGAACAGTACGTCTGGGGTTTCCTCATGAGTCTGCAATTACATCAAAATTTAAAATAAAAACAAAGGAAATATAAATTCAAAATGCCCATACAACTTGTCAAAACTTACCAAGTGGCCACCATCTCTAGAAGCCTTCTTACCTGTCTGTGTTTATCTTTACTATGATGCTTTTTCTTAAGAAAGCCAATGGTGTTGAAAAAGGAGGGGAAAGTCCACTTCCAGGATAAGCAGAAAAATCAAATAAAATAGGCTAACTCAATTTTACACACACTTGAAAATCAGTCATGCTAGACATATAGTTTATCTGCTACTCTTCTCTACACGGGTTTATTTATTTATTTTTTGTGTGTGGTGGTGGGGTTACAAGAGATCAGTGGGAAATGGGATGTGTATTTTGCAGGATCCTGTGAAGTGGAAGAAAAATGTAATCCAATAACTACTGCTTTGGAGATACACAGGGAGCACAGATGATAATAACAGGGTTTACCTAAAGGGACTCTAATTCACAGGGCTCTGCTGCAGGTGCTCCCCAGGAAGCTGGGATTTCTGAGCCTCAGAGGGCAAGCAGAGCAGACAACCTGCTATGCATGTGCACATGAACATGCATGCACACACACAAGCCACCCTATTCTCTCTCTCTCTCTCTCTCTCTCTCTCTCTCTCTCTCGTTTAGTCACAGTCTTTAAAATAGAACAAACATTTAATTCCCTTGTAAAACAGATGAATGCTTTATAATTTACTAGCAGCTGCTGGCAGGAGCACACTCTGCTCTCAGATTCCTATTAAGCAAGCTGAAGCTGATTTATTAAAAGCTCAGATACATCAAAACAAATGACTGAGACATCATTATACTGCTATTTACAACCCCATAATGAGGTTATGGTTAGGGGCAATACAGCACAGCCTGCAACCAGCCTCCCTATATTATGAGGAGTTGCTTCCCTTGGATAGGAACTCAGGTAAAGACATCCAACTCAAGAATAAAAAAGGGATAATCAGTCAGCTGTCACAATAGCAAGTAACAATGTATAACAAGATACATGTCCATCTCTATTGGTCTAAATACTGCCAGTCTTTACACTGGGCATCAGTCTCCCCAACTCTCTGTAAATTAGATGACTTCTCCCAACGTTTACTCTGTAAAATAAATCTACTGGAAAGAAGAAGGCCCTCACAGGGTATCAAGGAAGCAAATGTTGTCTATTATAAAAGTAAGCTCATAAATGCTCCTTCCTGGGACAATGACTTTGGGACGATGGCTTTTTGGGCAACAAATAAAACTGAAGAAAGGGAAAAAAATAGGTAAAGGAAGAACAGAAGAATGAGGAGGGGTCAGAGACACGTTAGTGTTGAGCACAATGATGAGTCTCATTTTAGAGGCTAGAGTGGAGCCNCTTCCATACTACAATATCAATACATCAAACTCCAGAGTCCATAATGAGTCCTGCTTTAAGAGCCCATGGTGGAACCAAGTTTATATTGTAATCGAAATTCACTGCACTTAGAATGAAGTGTAAAGTCTTCACCATGACCTACTAGCAATGACAGAGCCTCCCATGGGTATCTTAGGTCCACCTTTTATTCCTACGAGGTAACTGATTAGTTAGTTAGCTGTATGACTATATTTTATAGACTGGGTCTCAACACAGGTTAGCCTCAAACTCATTGTGTAGCCAAGGATAAACCTGAATTTATAATTCTCCTGTATACACTTCCTAAGTCTTAGAATGATGGACATATGTTGAGCATTGAACCCAGAACCTAGAGTGTGCAAGACAGGCTACTACCAACTCAGCTACACCTCCCGCCCCTGTGGCCTTCTTTAGTATTCCTCAAAGGAGGACATCAGACCTTGTCTCCCTAAGTGCTTCTGACATCTCAGGATGAAGTTAATCATGAATTAAAGAACAAGTCAACCTTCTTTTGAAGGGTATACTGCTTTATAATGTGTCCTCTTGGCATAGTATCTTCTAACAGGTCACTTGAATGACAGGTTTTTCTTTCTTTATCTTTTTATAGACGGGGGTTTCAAGAGAACTATGCTTTCCCAAAAAGTCATCATGTAGCAAACATGGAGGGTTTCCTATACCCTTGATAATTTCTCCTATTCCCAAGTATTCCTGAGTACCATGATACCTGGCTGAGGACAGTTAAAAATGTTAACACCTTTAAAATTATTAGATGTAAGATGAGCAAGAAATAAAGAAATCCCTTAAGTCCACAGCAAGATTAAGTTTTTGAACTCTACTGCTCAACTATTTCGATTCCAGTTGAGCCTTGACCACTAGCTACACTGTGATGCTGTTTAAATTACTTAGCTTGTTCCACATCATCCTCTCATCTGTAAACTGGGAATTGCAAAAGCCAAGAACAAAAAGTCAGAGAGGCGATTAAAGGAAGTAACAACTGCTCTGTGCTCGCCCCCCACCTCTGCCAAATGCTTAGTATCACACCTGGTCCATAGGAAGTACCAAGTAGATGTTATCTGTCACCACGCTTCTGGGCCTACAGCCTGGCAGACTTAAGGAGAAGAGAATGGCTAAAAGAAGACCAAGACAAAGTAGGTCTAATGCTTCAAAACCTGCAAAGTCACTTTCGAAAACTTAAAGAGATTTCAGCAAACTACACACCAGTAAAATCCACTGCCACGACAGCCAAAGAGGCGAAGGTGCTCTGGGCTTGCAGGAAAACAGCTGCCTATCAAGAACTGCCTCAAGACTGGTCAGAAATGGTTCCCCCACCTTTACTGTCACACTACACTTAAGTGGGGCAAATGATGAGGATATGAGAATGCTTTTGAGAAATGTATGTTGAATATAGAAAGAAAACAGTCACCAAACCAAACAAGCAAGCAGAAAATAACCATAAAATGAAAGAATTTTAAGGGGCTGGGGAAGAGATCGGTTGGTAACGTGTTTCCCATGCAAGCATAAGGACCTCAGTTTGATCTCCAGAACCCATATTTTTTTAAAGCCAGGCATGATGCTTTACATTTGTGATCCTAGTGCTAGGGAGTTGGAGACAGGAGAATATCCATGCAGACTAATGGAATTAATGTATACTATGTCCCAAAGAAATACTCCATTTCAAAATTAACAAGTTAGCCAGCCTCTGAGGAATACCATGTAAAGTTGACCTCTGCCCCAAACATGTAAGCACATGCACCCATATACAGGTTCACTAAAACACAGAATATGTAATAGATAATTAAAATCAGATGCATGGTAGAATGGAACATACATCATCATTACAAAAGATTGTTAACCCAATCTAACAATCAAAATAGACAACAACCAAGTAAACAGGCTTCATCTTCCCTTAATCCCCATAAGAGATTTAGGCTGAAACCTGGAGCCCTTGAAAATCCTCACTTTTATGCCTTGCTATCAATCCTGATAATGTAGTCCTCTTTTATTTGTATTAAAGGTTTGCTTCAAAGAAAATCATCTTGCTTGTTTTGCAAAGCCCTTAATGTCAGTCCTTTGAGTGAGAGCCCCGGAACTAGAAACACCTTCCAATCCCCCAAAAACTGATGACAACACTATCTCGTGACCATTCACTACACACTCAGAGGCATCACGAGAGTATCTAAGGACACACAACACACTTTCCACACCTTTTGTTTAACAACAGTCCTGGGGGTTACAGGACCAATTTCAGGATCAAGTACATGGCTTCAAACCACTGCAGTCATCTTTACTCCCTTTATCAGTAGGTTGGGGAGTGATAAAATAGCTGTATGAGCTATTTATCTTATTGTTGTAATCAAATCCCTGACAAGAAACAACTTAAAGAAGGGTGATTGTCCCTCACAGTTTAGAGGGACAGAAGCTATTATGGTGGGGAAAGAATACGGGGGCAGTAATGAGGTCTAAATGGTCACACTGCATCCTAAATTAGAAAGTGCAGAGCAGAAAGGAAGTAGGACAAGATTATGAAATGTCTAGGCCCACCCCCAGGTGACCCACTTCTTCCAGGAAGATTCTACCTTCTAAAGATTTCACCACTTTTCAGAGCAGTACCACCATCAGCAAGGAACAAAGTTTCAAACACATGAGCCTGTGGGGGACATTTAACTCTCAAGTCACAACAGGAGTAGAGTACAAGTCAGGTCAAGGAGGTGTAGAAAATTGTCTTCTGGTTTCTCGGGGAATTTTTTTTTTACACTGGGGTCCCAAAGATAATAAATAAACAGAAACAGTAAAGATACCTTTGCTCTTAGCATCCCTCCTTCTTGGCATCCCTGAAGATGATATTCTTGGAACAACATGTAGAGAGCCATCAACCTTACAACTGAGATGCTGTGGTTAAGTGCAACATACACCATGAACAGCAAAGGGAAATAAAGGGTTAACGGAGTTTGGGTGTGTGTTCCTAGATATAAGCAACCCCTGATGCTTCTGGTATTCCTCAGTCTTCATCAGGACACAGGGTTTTCTCTTACTTCAGACATCCTGGATGGTTACATCCCCACAATCCTACCGTATCCATTTTGCAAAATGAGTTCTAGATATTTACATATCCTGGCAGTACTGAGAGACCCCATTCATAGGTTTGATGTTAGGAAACATGTAACCCAAATAAGGGTCAAATGGAAGAACAGAAAAAAGAATGAACAACTCCAATTACAGGGCTGAGATGATCCCTCAAGCCTGAAGCAATTAAAAATCCCAGGATACTCTAAGAAACAACAGATCTGGAGAGCCAGGAACACAGGGGTGCAGGTTGAGTGCTTGAAAACCCCCAGTGTTTCATCTAGCCAAATATTATGCTTCTGCTTTTTAAATATTTCCATTTAAATGTAGATTTTGACCTTCTCACCAATGAAATATTAATATGAGTATAAAAAATATATTACTCATCATCTGAGAGGGTCTCTTTAGTGTCTGTCATGTTTCCTCTCTGCTGTATTGGTATGGTTTCTAAAAACATCCATATAGTCTTATCTGCCAAGCCCATCAGTATGAACGACTCACTGAAGGTATGAAGAATAGAAGAAAGTATCCCACTCTGGCACATTTTGGGTTTGTTTGTGTATATATGGTAGTAGTACATGTCTTAAAGCAATTGCTACAACCATATTGAACATACACAAGAAAGCCTATCTTCAGAAAAACACATGAGAAAGGCTAATGTCATTTGAAGCATCTTCTTTTCTAAGTAGCCTACATTAAGATTAACTAGGGCATCTCATGCTTACTAATAACTATAGCCAACTCAGTAAAATGTAGGGGCTCATTTATAAGTCACAAATAGTTCTGCTACCTCAACTTTATTATCGTCATTATTCAATAAGCAAAATGATAACCAGAACAGTGAATGGCATAACAAGAATTAGCCACTGTGTGGATTTTTGTGTCCTCCATGAATTTCTCTCTTAATGCTTAATCACTCCTGCATGATACAAAGATACTATTCAACAGGCCACTTCCCAGAGCAAGACACCACTGGCCTTGACGATGAATAAAGACTGTTATTGAAGAGTAGCAATCTCATAATCTTGATGTGGACTATCATGTAAGAACTTCAGCCTCTGATCTATATTTCCTTACCTCCAGAAGGGACATGAGTCCCCAACAATTCCCTTTCAAGTACAGACTGATTACCATTTGAGTTAAGCCATCAGAAGGTTCCCCCACGGAAAAGAAAAGTATCTCAGTCTCTAATGGAATGTGAAATTTGTACAAGTGACCTTTACTCTGATCTGTAGTCACAGAAGTCAGTATTATCCCCAAGATGTTCTTTCAATCCTAATCAACATCTTGTTCACTCAACAAGCATTTACTACATATTGGCCACTTTTCAGGCACTATACCAAATATTCCATATTTTTAAAATGTCTTCACTCAAGTTATTATAATCTTTACCAAGAAAACTTCTTAAATCTTAAACCTCTCATGCTATTCAACTATTGTTGAAGAACTCTACTATAGAGTAAACACAAAACCACAGGAAGCCTTTACCTAGTGATAAATACTCAAAACTTCAGCATCTATTGGATCTGGGGCCCATTAATCTGTTTTACTGTACTTTAATATCCTAATGTAGCATTCCTTATTTCATGTACACACAAGATACATAGGAAGACTGCCTATTTACAGTGCTATGAAAGAGCTGAAGTCTAACAATATTATTCCAAACTTCACCAACCAGGACTGGATCACACTTTTCAAAAAACGAGAGAGAGACAGACAGACATGGGGGGGACACACAGACACAAAGACAGAGCTACAGACAGAGGAGAGAGGGAGAGAGGGAGAGAGAAAGAGAGGGAGAGAGAAAGAGAGAGAGAGAGAGAAAGAGAGAGAGAGAATATCTGAGGGACATGCAAAATGCCCACAGAAGCTAGAAGAGAGTGTTAGCACCCCGGAAATGAAGTTGCAGGTAGTTCTGACCTGACAGACATGGGTGCTGGGAATCAAACCCTGGAAAGCACGGCACCAGTCCTCCTGAAGAACAGTACATTCTTTTCACCATGAATCCAACTCCCCAGCCCCACAGAGAATTCAAAAGCACCATTTTATCTTAAACCTACACTAACAACTCAGAATCACCTACCACTGAATATGACCATGAATCCAGCCAACCAATTTTCCTTTGAAACTTTTTTAAAATAGACTGAAAATCTCAAACAAATATACAAGTCTAATACTGAGATTGAAAGCTTTTAAATTTTTTAACACATTTGCTAAAAGTATAACTGATTTCTTGGAAACATTTTCAATATATCATAGATAAAATATTTTAACAACAAAATCCTTAATATGTACTTTCTAAGAATAAAGGCATTCTAATACATTCAAAGTATCCCATCATAGCCACAAGCAAAAATTCCCTAAAGTGATCATGATAGTCAGTTTAGTCAAGGGACCAAGGAGATGGCTACCAAGCCTGAAAGACAAAGTTTTATCTCCAAAGCCTATGTAAAAATGAAGAGAACGAACTCCACAAAGTTGAACTCTAACCCCTACACACACACACACACACACACACACACACAAACGCACGCACACAGAGAGGAGACAGAGAAACAGAGAGACACAGACAGATAGACAGACTTCTAAATTACTTCTAAATTTAAAGTTTAAATATAGTCAGTGAATATCCAATTATCCAGGACTGTTACAAACATCTGTCATAGCAGTTATAATTTTAAAGATAAACCCAATTAAAATCTGAACATCAAATATTATTGATACTGCCTTATTATCTTATAATCCAGGCAAAGTTTATTATTTTATAAATGACTTTTTGAAGCACTCGGATCAAGTCTTAACAAGGTCCTACATTTTGGATGTTTGTTTCTTCTAGCATATATTAATACTTTTGTATTAACTTCGATGTTCTCTGGAAACCTGGTAATGCTTAGGATAAACATGTATCTTGTATGTATGTATGCACATATACACACACACACATATATATATATGTATGTGTAGATTATCAACACAAGCATGTATGTATGCATAACTATGCACATAAATGCAGAGGCCAAAGAAGGATAGCAGGCATCCTACTCTACCATATTCTGACTTACTCTCTTGAGATAGGGTGTCTTGTTGAGCCTAAATCTATACTGATAGTCCCAGAGATCCTCCCGTCTCTATATTTTATAATATTTGGGTTACACACAAACATAGACATACCTACTTATACATAGGTTCTTGAATCTGAACTCAGGTCCCCATGCTTCAACAATAAGCATTTTTACCCACTGATCATCTGATCTGTCTCTCAGGGCAAACATTTTTGATAAAGTAACTCACTAAAATACACCACGACCCATAGTATCAGAAGACTCAAGCTGATGGTGCACCCTATCAGCCATGGTTCTAACTGAGACCTCTTGGTTACAGCTCATAGTAGTATCCTATTCCCCACTTTCTGATCATCTGGGATGTAATTCTCCAACATTCTCCAATATTATTTCATCTAATAGCTTTCCAGTAACATCACCTATCTGAAACAAGTGTTTCATTGCAGATAATACTTATATGCTCTTGGGTATATACATTATATTTCATGATTAGTAACCATTTGCAGTTTTACTTTATCAATAATAGAAAATCTAGTTTTTCATTCAAACCAAGGGAAATGGGAAGGCTTGACTTTGTCTTTTTCTTTCCAACTGTCAGAATAAAAAGTTTACATGACCTTCATTCCCAGAAGTGTCATGAGTACCCTCCCTCCACAGTCACAGATTTCTATTCCTTCAGTGTTTCATATTGAAGTTTGGACACTGTCTCTAATGTTCAATTCTGAAATCTGACCTCGGGAACACCGTCTGAGCTCATTACCAAACACAGTCGATACACTGAGCTCAATAAAACCATGTTCAATTGCTTCACCTTAGTACCCTCTGAGACACAATGCTTCTCCTGATGGAAAGATTAACAACTGTGTGTTCTTATGAAGGGCTTCCCTTGCAGATATCAGACTCTTTAAATTAGTATAAACAAATGAAATGGCTATTAACAGGCTCAAGTCTTCACACGAATCTTAATTTTGTTTCAGTGCTTAATCTGAACAAAAGCAATACTCGCTAATAAAAACATGTCATTTAACTCTGAGAAATGCTTGCTGGAATACAAGCAGATTCCTCTGTGTTTCTTCAACAGTGAGCTCTCCTTTCATACATCTACTCACGGACACACATCATGGTGGATTACAGCAATCAAGTAAACTAACTTCAGGGAATAGCGGAGTTAGAATAGAAAACCAAACAAAACAAAAACAAAAAGAGTAGAACAAGCAGTGGTTTTCAAAAACAAAAAGCTAGCCATAGTGGTGGCTACAGCTGACAGGTTAAGGCAGACAGGTGTCAGGATGGTAAGTTCAGAACCAGCCTAGGCTACCCAGTGAGTTCCGGGCTAGCACAGGTGTTTAACAAGACCCAGTCACAAGAAAGAACAAAACCCAATGTAGTTAGTGGCCTAGCTCAAGAACGTTCTTTCTCTGAAGGACAAAATTAAAAAAAAAAAATTAAAAAAGGAGACAGTGCACTTCTTAAATACTGAGCTACAGTGATGCCTATGCCTCCTCATCCCCAGTCTCTCCCTGAACCTGGTTCCCCATCCCCGGACACACTTTATACAAATAAAGCAACAATTAGCATGCTGGCCCCAACAATACTGAGCCCCTGGAAGGGAACCTGAGCTCATGCTGTGAACCTTCCAGCTTAATGCTTCCCTTCTCCTGAACTTCCTTTCCTCCCCCATCTATATTCACAAAAGAGCAAACTATAATATGAATGTGTTTCATACAAAGTAGGTGGTTGGTGCTTTTCATAACTTTCAAAAAGGATATGGATGTACATTACAAAAAAATGTCAACAAGCTTATGTGTATACATCTTGTTGTTTTAACGACATAATTTTATGTAACCAAGGCAGGCCTCTATCTTTATCCTATATACCTCAGGAAGACTGAACTTCAGGTCCTCCTGCCTCTACCTCCCCAGTGCTAGATTCACCATCATACCCCGTATATGCAATGTCAAGGACTAAACCCAGGAGCTTGTGCCTAGTAGGCAAGCACTCTTCGAACTGAGCTATATCCCCCCGCCCAACAACAACTAAACCAATTTCCATCCCTTAATTTTGTTATTATGACATAGACAAAACTAAGACCCTGTTATTAAAGATATTTGGGTGTGGAATACTCCTTTACACTGTGTGAATATACGTCATTGTGATTGGTTTAATAAAGAAACTGACTGTCCTATAGCTAGGCAAAATAAAGTTATGTGGGAGAACAAGACAAAGAGAATGCTGGGAAGGAGGAGGAGTCTCAGAATCGTGAGGAGGTGCAGAGAGAAGGAGATGAACTTGCAGTACTGAGTAAAGATACCAAGCCACATGGTAGAGTGCAGATGAAAAATATAAGAGTTAGCTAGAAACAGCCCTGAGGTATTATCTGAGCATTTGCAATTAATAATCAGTCCCAGTGTGGTTATTTGGGAACTGACTGGCAGGGGGAAAAAAGTCTACCTACATTCAGAGGTTAAATCACATTTAAACATGTTTTATACAACCTACAGTACAGAACTCTAAAATGTAATTGCCAAAATTATATGTTTATGGAGTCAGGGTTCTACTCTAGAGATGGGGTTCAGCGATCTTATAAAATGTCCAAGCCTAGGAATGCGGGAAGTCACTGACCCCAAAAAGTGCTGATGCCATCCTAGGATTCTCAGGATAAAACCCTGTATTATAGAGTTAAAACACTTCAGTTTGCCTCCACGGGGCACAGAAGCAAGGGGAAAAAAAAAACAGATCATAACAGAAATAATCTGTCCCCTGTTGTGACCTCTTAACCATGGCAAAAAAAAAAAAAAACCCAACTCATGTCATGCCCTTAACTAAAGCCAGAGTTTAATTGATGCTTTGTGTGCATTTCTCAGACGTCATAGGAAAGGCTGAATCAGTTCTTCTACCCTAAACTATAGCAATTCAACATATGCTTTATTATTTGTTCACGCTACCTACTAATACGTCCATGTATAAAGGAATTTCACCAGAAGAAGGAATTGTATAAATCAGTGATAAGAATCGACCCTGAAGCAGCAGGGATTCTACACAGCTTGGTGACTCAGACCAGCTACAGTGAAAAGGAAAAACAGAGAGCAACAGATGCAGTGTGGTCCGGTTCCAAAGTCTTAAGTTTGATCTTCAGCATCTTGTAGCTCAGACAAGGTGGGGCAGGCCCATGAGCCCAGCAATCAGAAGGTGAAGGCAGAAAGAATTTAAGAGTTTAAGGTCACCTTCGGCTGTGTAGCAAATTTGAAAGTAGCCTGGAAGGAGAGTTTGTCAGTAAATAACAACAATGAACAAAACAAAAACCATACACTCACAACTAGATAGCCAAGTTCCTGACAGAGTCAATGGCATGGGTGGTGCAAAATCCCAATCTGCTCAGTCACCTAAAAGCTATTTTCCTGGGTGGGGGTGTCCTCTATTTGCGTGGTTTCCTCATCTGTGTTATGAATATCTGAAAATTATGAATGGCACCATCATCTCATTCCCTTCAGTCCCTTTCTTACCACCTCTTAACTCAGCACCCATGTAAACTTCCACTGCTGGCTGCTCACTTTTGCAAAATGCAGACTACAAATGCTTGAATAAGAATAATGCACAAGTCTAGGGGATGGATCCATGGTCCAAAACAAAGCGCATGCTGCCCTTGCAGACCACCGTGTTTTAGTGCCCAGCACTTCTATTGGATGGCTTGCAGCTGTCTACAACTCCAGATCCATGGGATCCTACATCCTTTTCTGGTCTCTACAGTCACAGTCACATGAGCATGTGAAAGCACACACACACACAGAGAGACACTTAAAAATGAAACAAGTATTTTCTTTAAAATGTGAGGACAAGTTTGTATAGCTTCTCCAGCTCAGATACTACTCTGTGCTTGGGAAAGAAAGTGACCTAACATAAAGAAGACAATTCTAGTCCAGAGCATTCAATTCAAGAAAAAGACTAAGTCCCCTGTTAAAAAACGATTCTCAGCATAAAGAATGTAAGAGAAGCTACACGTCCCAGGGAGCCGGACTTGCAAGAATCCATTTTATGCCAGATTTAACCAGACAAAGTTAAATGGAAAGCATGTGTATTATTAATAAAAGGCTCAGTAACACTTTATTCCTTATGCTAAAGCACAATCGATGAAGCCAGAGAGCTGAGAGCTTTTAAAATACACCATGTGGTCCCTTAACAAACATGATGCCTCTTGATGAACACTTCTCGGCTGGTGTCCCCGACAAATAAGTAAGAATGCGCAGCAAATTGCTACATGCGAATAGCAAGCCCCCATTTTCTTCTCTGACACAAATGGCTCAGCAGTGACTCATGGCAGGACCAGGAGGCAGGGAAAGGAGGGGCAGGCAATTGCAGACTGCTCTCAGTGGGACAGTTAGGAGGATAATGAAGCAGGAAGCAGCTGGAATCATCTCGGGCCTCCTGAGTGGCATAAAGAGAACAAAGGTAACCAGGAGAGAAACACAGAGGTTCAAAGCCTGTCCATACCAAGTTCTCGGTGGACAACCCTCTCTGTACATCTATAGGCTGGAAAAAGTGCTGCTGTCGGCAGAAGAGGGGTGATGTAAAGAACAAAGGACTGGTGACAGGGTTATCTGTCATCCCTGATGGCTTCTCTATCACAGGGACCGCTACACTAGCTATGTGTGCATTTGTCTCAAGCAATCTTCACAGTAAATGGATATCATCTGCATGAATGTGTGTGTGTGTGTGTGTGTGTGTGTGTGTGTGTGTTTGCAGATAAAAGGGTTAAACGTTCAGCCTTTTAGGGCTCTTGGCCTTCATCCCAGGCCAGATGTGTTGTTTACTCAAGAAGGCTTCCTTAACACCTTAAACACAGTCAAGTTTTCTGACGAGTGATTTGACAAGATACTTGTCGTTCGAATGTGAAATGTCCTCCACTGGTTCATGTGTGTGAACACAGGGTCCCCAGCTGGTGGCAAAGTTTAGGAAGGTTGTATAACATTTAGAAGGAAGAGCCCTGATGGTGGAGGTCATTCACTAGGGCATGGCCTTGAGGCTTTGGAACCTGGCCTCACTTCCTGTTAGCATTCTACTTCCTAACTATGGATGCAATGTGACAAATTGGTTTCCTGCCCCTGCTCCCGGAGTGATGATTTACAAGCCACACTGCAATGGTTCTCTCAAACTTTCAGCCAGGGGGAGGGGATTCTTCCTCCTCCAACTAATACCCTCTCTTATCAGAGCAGGTGCCACACACCTAATACCAACATCTACAGTGATTCATCACTGGTTTTCTTGCCGCTTCCCCAAGGTACAGAGAGCTCAAAACAAAAATGATGGGTATCATCCCAAAGTTTTTGTCAACTTTATGGTTTTTAATACCAGTGATCACCATTTCTTTTGAGAGGTGAATGAGTGTTAATGTCATTATTAATCTTCTTCTAAGATCTGAAGTATCTAAACTAAATGTAACAGAGTTCAATGTATATAGAAAGCGAATGCCAAGTTTCCTGGGCACCTACGGGGAGCTCCTTTGTCCTTAACCCTAAGGAGCTTAGCCATGTAACTGATTCCTCAATAGGTATCAGCTAGAGTGATTTAACCATATAATAACCCACTTCATAAAGACAGATTAATGCTAGTGAAGCTGAAAGGGGGAAGGGCCGAGTCACCAAGGAAGGAATTATCACAAAATACTTAAACAATTAATAGTCTAAAACCCAGAGTCAACCAAACAAAACTACATAAACTCTTTGGATTGCAGTCTTTTTCTCAACTATGTAAAAAGAATTGTTTGTATTCAATTTTATTTACAAATACTATTTTCTGTCCATTTAACCACAGATGAATCAATTCCTAGTTGTGAAGACATCACATTTATACTCATCTATGAGAGTACAGTACAGACAGGCACAGTGGGGAATGCTTTTAATCACAGCCTTTGGGAGGCAGAGGCAGGTGGATCTCTGTGAGTTCAAAGCAGCTTGGTCTACATAACAAGCTCCAGAATAGCCAGGGATAAACAGAGAAACCCTGTCTCAAAAAATAAAAATTAAATAAATGTATGCATAATATGGGACTGGAATCATTAACACACTGGTTAAAGGACTATATTCCTCTTGCAGAGAACCTAAGCTTGTTTTCTAGCACCCATATCAAGTGCTCACAACTGCTTATGACCATAGCTCCAGAAAGATTCAATGCCTCTAGCCTCAGTGGGTACCTGCACTCATACAGAAAGACACATACATGCACACACACACACTGTACACATAATTAAAAATAAACTTTCAATATAACATGATAATCTAAATACACATGATGACACTCCTTAAAGATAAGCTGTCTTTATACAAAGATATATATTTCTTTGCTCTCCAACCTGTCCCTTTAACATTTCTATACACATAACTGTGTAATTATTTCTGTTGGTAAACTGAAGACCAGCTTAATGGAGGCTTAAAGCAAGTTCATTAAACATGCCAATAAATCACAGCCACGAGGCCATCTCTTCTACAACTAAGATCTACAGTTGATCATACATATGCATGCACTCTTGACACCCTCAAACATTTTCAACTTTTCACTAATAATCAGACTGACGCTTCTGCACCAGAATTAACAACCATCTTCCTCACTTGGAAGTGCCATGAACATCACTCAATGTTCGAAGTACAAGAGACTGATCTCTGCTAGCCCTGAGTTCCTGGTCAGACTGAGATCTACAGTGAAATCTCTGAGTGACAGGTACTTTGCCCTGCATCAGTTTTTCAGGCTTTGCACCCTAAATTCTGAAATAGTGCTCTCGTTCTCTAGCAATCTCTACACATCACACTTTTGTCACATTCCTGGGTTAACAGGCAGTAAACGGAAGGGCTGCAATATCTACGATGGTCTAGGGAGGTCTTGTGGAACAAATCTTCAACACTGAATCAAAAGAGTGATCCCAAAGGGTGACATTTATTTCTGTAATATTTTCTGCTCAACAACAACAGAAAAAAATTCTCTCTAAGCTCCCACTAACAGTGTTGGGAATTCATCTTGTCAACCATACACTCCCTGGAGTACTGGGTTAACTAAAATCAGATCAAAGTTCTGAGATCCATTTAAGATATTTGCCATAAGTATTAAAAGGCAAAACACTTGAAGACATGCTGTGGATTTTGTCCTCCGTCTCTCGGCAGCTCTTAGGTTCTGTGTCACAGAGGGGATAAAAATATTATTTTGAATTTCCTGTCCTTATTTCTGACTGTGGGGCTAAGTGATCAGGGTACATATACACGTGTGTGTGTGCACGACAGCAGCCCACAGGGCATCTGGGCAGACTAGGACTTACTAAGTAGCCTCAGCTGGCTGACTATGCAATCTCGGGGGGTCAACACTGGAACTGCAAACACACATCACCATACCTGGCTTTTCTGACATGGCTTCTAAGAACCGAAAGATCCTCACTATCCTCACTTGTCCAAGGCTAGTATTTTTTTACCAGCTGATTATCTCCCTGGTCCCTAACTACCATTAATGAATTCTAAGGCATACCTGACTCTATCTTCAGCCACCTCTTTCTAGAAATTAGTGAAGACTAAAAGTGGGCATAAAAGACATATCCACATGGGATAAATACAACAATGCTTGGCTAACATTCAAATTACAAGAGATTCCTGAGTGAGTGAAATCTAAAACTAAGAAGCTGAGAGAAGATAACTTTAGAAAGAAAATGAGGACAGCTGGTAGTAGTGCATTTTTAAAGTCAGCACAACAGAGGTAGAGACAGGTGATCTGAGAATTCAAGACTGGTCCGAACTATATAAGCAGTCCTAAGCCAGTCAGTGCCACGGAACAGACAAACAATGAAACAAAGAAATGGGGGAGCTATGTTGAAAATTAAGAGGGACAACAGACAAAAATAGGAAGTAAAATGGATAGAGGAAATAAAAAAGAAAAGGTGGGAATGAATGAGCTCAGAGAAGAAGGCTATGAGAAAACAGATTACACTGGCTTTGCTTTCTTCGGCTATTTCAGTCCCAGGCTCAACAGGAAATATACAAGATCCTAAGAATCTGCTACTTCCTGGCTCCTCTTAGGAGCCGGGCATTAGTCATGGGAAGTAGCTGGTATTATCACAGACCTTTCTGAAGCAGTTCTTATTTGAAGTCAGCAACAAGGCTCGATTTGAGTTTCACACTTCTCGTGCTAGCTGCTACCCCTTAAGAGTGGGATTATGACAGCCACGGAAGAAGAACAGAGTCAGGAACCAAAACATCAGCACAAGTAGAGTTTTACTGGATTGAGGTCATAAAGCAGAAATCCCTGCAAACCGCACTAATTCGGAGCCAGTGGGATCAAGTCATTCAGTCAGCAATGTTCACTCAGTTGGTCATAAGGGAAAGAGACCAGTTAGCGCTTGAAGCTCACTCCAGGACTGATATAGATATGAATAACTTGCATTGGTATGGATTTTAAGGTCAATTTTGTTATATGTATATGTATTTCT
>LOEQ01005361.1:5423-15874 GCA_001685075.1 Bramus lutescens
CCCCTGAATTGTATAAGAAAACAGGCTAAGCAAGCCATGAGGAGCAAGTAAGTAAGTAGCACTCCTCTGTGGACTCTGCCTCAGTATCTGCATCCAGGCTTCTGCCTGGAGTCCCTTCACTCAGTGATAAGCTATGACATGTGAGTATATAGTAAATAAATCCTTTCTTCCCCAAGCTGCTGTTTGGTCATGATGTTTCCCACAGCAACAGGGAGGCTAACCAGGACACCCTCTTTCCTGGAAACTCCTCTAGACCTCACTGAGTTTTCCCCATGTTTGCCCTCTGCCTGCTGCAGTCCGCACACAAGACTTACCGGCAAGACAATAAGCCTGCGCTCATGTCTGGACAATGTCCTTTACATCATAGATGTTTACAGAATTAAGGCAGCCAGGACCATGGGGGACTAGGAGGAAGGGAAAGAGGCATTCCGGTTTTCTCATTTGTTCATTCTACTTGCTCTAATTTCTGAAAAATGCATTCCCTGCTGTCTTTGTGTTCTCTCATTCGGAAACTTATTATATACAATGTATCATCGCGTGATTTTCTTTTAAATCCCTCCCAGATTCACACCTTTCTATACTTGCGAGGCAAATTACTTTACCAGGGATGTAACATACGGTGTAAGATATGGTAGGCTTACCTACCTTCCGGTTCCCTTTGACAGAGGAAGCCACAAGGGCTCCCCCGATTTCTTCAACAGTCCTAGATCTTAATGAGAATAATGACTATCAATTTTCCACACACAGGCGAGATTCTGGAAATACACTGGCTGCATGCAGGTTCCAGGCGTACCAGGAGTCTGCCCACACTAATCAGCAGCAGGAAAAAAAGTTTTCCATGTGTCCCTGGATAGATCTCTCCTCCCATGGCTTACTTCTATAAGAAGCCTGGCAGGCTATAGCCTGTGCTGAGGAAAAAAAGTTGCCAATGTCTGGGGATGGGAAATAGAGGATTCTGGGAAAATCTGCAGCTTTTTTAATTATGTAAAGAGCTGGGAAGAAGAGAGAACAGAGGTGGTCCCTGTGGTATAGAAGCATAAAATAGAAACCATGGGAGCAAACTCTGCAACCCTACAACGTTGGCATCGCCACTGGCTAAATGAAGTAAGCTCCCTGGTAGCCAGGGTAATATAGGAAAGATCACACACCTTACAAAGCATGGGCCTCACTGGCAAGATCAGACAGCTACATCTCCCACTAACGTAACATAATCCAATTTTAGATGGCACAAATGTGGCTTTTTAACTATTAATTAGTCCACCATTATTAAAATATAGATCTAATAACAATTAACATTGTGTGACTCCTCACTAAAAGGGGGGGCTGTGTGACTGCTTTACTTTTTAACATCTATTTCTCATAAACCCCTATGAGAACGGAACAGTTCGTATCCTCATGTTTCACTGGGCAAATAAAACAGAGAGATGGACTCGCTTGCTCTAGGCTGCAATACCAGGAAGAGAAGGAAGCAGACTCCACACTCTGAAGGAATGATGTTTTCATATCTGGACGATGTATTTAGGATGAGGCTAAGCCCGATGTGCTGGTTTGAATGAGAAATGTCCCTACAGGCTCAGATGTTTGAAATACTTGGTACCCAGTTGGTGGCGCTGTTTGAGTAGGCTTAGGAGGTGTGCCCTTGCTGGAGGAAGTACGTCACTGGGGACAGGCTTTAAGGTTTCAAAGTTGTATGCCATGCCATTCCCTGTTGGCTCTCTCTGCTTTATGCTAACAGTTTAAGATGTTAAGCTGTTCCAGCCTCCATGCCTGCCTACTGCCAGGTTCCCCTCCACAGTGTGGTGATGGACTCCCATCCCTCGGAACCATAAGCCCAAATCAGCCCCTCCTTCTATAAGTTGCCTTGGTCATGGTGTTTTATCACAGCAATAGAAAAGTAACTAAGACATCTAGTAAGGAAATAATTCAGAGACACAATGTCAGTAAATCATGTCACAGGTTGTATCTGGATGTGGCAAGCGTGCCCTCAAGTTCTGATATTTGAGGCACCTCTTGTCTAAATGTTGCATCATGACCTTTAGATGTCCTCTTGACAGGACCAGCCCCAGTTTCTGAAACTCAGGCCATTCTATAATCATCAGAAGTACAAACAAACTATGGAAATGGAGGCTCCCCAGGTCCACCCTGCTCTGTAGTCTGAGGCAAAGGTGCAATATTGCACACAAGTGGGTGGTAAGGCAGGTGTAGGCAAACCCTAAGGAAATGTCACTAGGGACCCGACATCCTACCCTACCACCACCACAGTAGACAGGCCTGTCTTCTCACGCTCACACTCCACCTGACAGTGAGAAACACACACACGCACACGCACGCACGCACACACACGTACACTCTTGGGGTGCTTCAGGGCCATAAATGTTCTCTGAATGCCACTGTCTTAAACTCTCCAGATGAATATGAATGCATTATTATTATTCTAGAGTCACAAAGTGAACTTGACATTGTCCCCTGTCTTTCCAAATACCAAAGCAAGAGGAAAAGAAAAAAATTACAAAACCAAACTTGCCCTTTCTTTTTAGATGCAAATCCCAGCATGTAGCATCAAGCCTGCCCCGTTTGATCCTGATTTGCAATGAATACAGGAGGAAGGAGGAGGGTGCAGAAGCCTTTGAAAACAGGCGCACCCGTGCAGGGCCAACGATCTGTGCTGAGAGCACACTGTGGGTGTGAACCCCTACTGCAGAGGTATCATGGAATAAGCGGGCAGCTTTGCAAAACTCATGGTGATTGCTCTATCAGAGGTCCGAGGTCATGAATGTGTGCTTGCCCGCCTCTTGCTGGCCTGGAAGAGACAGTGTTGTTAGGGAAAGAAGCTGAAGGATTCCAGGGTAAACAACATGTGACTTAATCTAGTCATCTTGGCAAGAGAGACAAACTTGTAAGTGGCTTCCAGTTTATTCCCCCTCCCCCCGAAAGGAGGGCCACCTCCGTGAGGTCTGTCCCTTTTCTGAAGCCTGCCTTTCACAGACCTGCATGTGAACAGCACACACCCTGGGAAGCTAAGAACAAATGAACCAGGAGACTGTCACCACCAGCATCACACGGAAGAGAAAGGAAATCAAAGCGATGCTGGAAATGCAGCTGTGCTGTTAGGAGAACTTGAGCTTTTGCGGAGGACCCAAGTTCAGTTCCCAGCAGCCACATAGAGGCTCACACCCATCTGGAACTCCAGATCCAGGGGATCTGATGCCCTCTTCTGACTTCCAGGGGCAGTAGGCACATTTGTGGTACACATACAAGGATAATGAAAAAAAATGGCTAAAATTCTTAAATATATACTTTTAAAAAGAATGTGCCATTAGCCCCTGGTTTTGGTCCTACTCCAACCAACAGCGTGACTTCTAGGCTTAATATCTTCTACATGGAAAACAAGTCAAACAGCAGTGGCTTATGCTGAAAACATCCCAGCAGGAGGAAGGAAGCCATGTTTATTCCCCAGAAATACAAAGTGTCCTGGAGTGAGCCTGCATTCCTTTGTATTGGTGCAATGCTTTAAACGCCAGCCACTGCTCATGTGTCAGATACCATGTCTGTTGCTTTTTACATTTTCCCTCTGGAAACCATAAGGAGGGGATTCTAGAATAAATAAATTAAAAATGGGAACCCCTTGCCCCCGTGAAAAGAAAATACACAAGTCTTCAAAGTTTTACAGTTTTCTTCTAACTTTTATGGGGGGGGGGTAAATGCAGGGTTGTCATCTCAGCTGGGAGCACCAAAGTGTGGGTGTTTATCATGGGGCTGGTGTTTTTCCCCTCTCAGATTACAAAACCCAAGACATGAAAGCAAACCTTATTCAGTTAACTTCGGCATGCTGTTGTGTGTCATCAATACCGGGACCACCCTGACTAGATTTATAGTGATCTTTATAGAGGGTATTTTTTCCCAGTTAGTTGCACAGAACACGTCCTAGCAAGGACAACCATCAAGATGAAAATACTGACAGTAGTCAGTGTTATCCACAGTCGCCTGAGTTTTCCAGAGTTGCTGTGAGTTGAGCATGGTGGACACACCTTCCTCTCGAATTGTACTGTTAACAAAAGCATGCTAACCGGACCCGCCAGACCACACACTGCTGAAGTACAGTTATCAGCAAACACTCGCTCCATCCTTAAGCCCTGGTGAGTGGGGCCCTTGCAGTAACTGAACTTGTCTTCTCTCGGTATCAGAATATTCTAGCTTCATTTCTTCACTCAACTTCATGATTCATCGCTTTGGGTGTTATCCCATAAATATCTTCAGTTTCTCACTCTCTCACCTCCATGAGTTGGAAGCTCCGCCCACTTCCCTCCTCTTTGTTCCTCATAGCAGGCTGGTGGATGCTGGTCCTGGGACCAGTCATGGTCATCAAGTTCCAATACATGTATAGTACCACTGTCAGCTGGTCATTTGATACTAAAAGGACATTCTCCTTCCCTCTTACAGTGATCTCCCTGTCTCTTGTCAATTTGCAATCTCTGCTTGGCCAGCAAGGGGCTGGTTTTGATTAGAAGCCCTAGAAACTCTCCTAAAGTTTACAGAACAATATGCCCCGTCCAGGGGAAACTCACCTCTGTCAAATCTGCAGCAATAATATTTCAAGAATGTTTTCAGACACACAGAGAGTCCCCAGGTCAAGTTTTCAATGTCAAAGTCAAGTATCAGTCAGATATGAGATATGAACCCGAAAGGTCTCCGTGCAAGCAACCAGGGAAATACACACTGTAAAGGGGGACAATGGGACCCCCCAGACCCTCTCTTCCCTGGACATTCTGACATCACTTTTTGGTCCTCCAATGTAAATTTCCTAGTTAGGATTAACAAAGAAACATGAACATGATTTAAAAAAAGTGTGAGAGTAGGGTGGACCTGGAGAGATGGCTCAGCAGTAAAGAGCACTGGCTGCTCTTGAAGAGGAACCGGGATCTCTTCCCAGCACCCACGTGGAAGTTCACAACCATTTGCAAGGCTGTAACTCCAGTCCCAGGAGATCTGACACCCTCGTTGTCTTCTGTGGGCACTGCACAGACATACATGCAGGCAAATCACTTGTACACATGAAATACAAAATAAATAAAACTCTTTAAAGTAGTGGGGTAATGGATCTGTGCATTTCCCGTCGCTACACAGAATACCTGAGACTGAATATTTGATGAAGGGGCGATGTGTTTAGTTCATAGTCTGAAAGGCTGAGAGTCCAGACACATGGTGCTAGCTCTGGGAAGGGTCCCCCTCATGATATTCTATCTAATATATGCTCTGATGGCAGGTGAGGTGGCATTAGAGTGGCAGCATCCCATGGCAACAGAAGACAAGAAGCTAGAGTAGGAGGGGAATTTCCGTGGGTATAACTCACTCTCGCGGGGTAACCCCAAGACCGACAGGAGTTGTGTGGCAAATACCTTCCTCGTGTCTTCAGGGAGGGGCAGCCCCAGTGACCCAACTACCCCTCATTCAGCTCCTTCAAGGCTCTACCACCTCCCTGCAGAGCCACACTGAGGTTCAAGTCTTTAGCTCTTGTCCTTTGAAGGAAACCACATCTAAGTCACAGCAGCTGGCAATTACTTTATAACAGATTGTATCTCCAGGCTGGTATGGTTAATGGTGTAGATCATATCTTGGTTCTTTCTACAGGGAGTGACAGCATTAGCGCATCTCCTCATGAGTAATCTAGAGGAAAGCCTACCCTCATCTTAGTTTTCTTACCCACCAGGCAGCACACTAAAACACTGTTTTTTATGCCCCCCCCCAAAAAAACCCTCAGTGTTTGGTATTCCAAAATACTGGATTAAAGGCTACCAAACTAAGCCATCGATTCAAATTTCTCTGAGTCTCAGTCCTCAAATGGCCAAACCTTGCTCTGCACACCACAAGTCACGGTAGCCTCAACTGCAAAGCAGCGTGTTTGCATATGGTACATGCAGAAGCCTGCATCTTCCAGACCTGAGCTTCCTACAAGGCAGGTAGCAGGGGAGAGGCTTGGCCAGAGAATCAGTCATCTGACTGCTACATTGGTTTTTAAGCAAGCCAACAACGACAGCAGCAACAGGAATTCGATTACAGTTGATGGAATCAGGAGATAAAGTGTACACATACCTAGACTGCTGTGGATTACTGGGAAAGCTTCCCAGCATCCTCTTGTGGGTTTTTGCCAACCCAAGGGCACCTGTACAGTAGCTGGAGGACTTACCATAACTGCACAGCACAGTTATTTCCTTAAACTGAACACATGTCAGCAAATCATGTGAGATTTTATGATTCTGACCATATGCCATCGCGGCCACGTGGCATCCTCAGACTTCCGCTGCCTCACAAGTTATAAAAAATGGAACCAATTTTCCTTCTCATCTTCACTAAGAAGGAGCCTTAGACGGAAAGACTGGGAAAGCTTTCTATACATGCAACTCTAAATTCTCTTCCTTGTAAATTATTTTTAATAATGTCATCAGTTATGTGATACCAACACGCTGTTTAAATAAATGCTTTCATTACATTTGGAAGTAGGACAAAAATGAGCAAGATGCAAATGTTTATCTTCCAGAAACAAAAGCAATTATAGAATGGGAGGAAGGGGACAATGAAATGGATCTATTTCCTGCTCTGATTCCTAGCACCCATGTCAGATGGCTCACAACTGTCTGGAACTTGAGCTCTGGGGGATGGCTGCGTTTCTACAGGCACCTGCACTCACATGTACACACACACACAAAGTTAGATAAATACATTATAAAAATGAACATGAGAAGTTAAAGCCATTAGGTAAAAGCAAATTAGTTCAGCAAGCTGCCTCTGGCAGCCAACCATGTACTGCAGACACAGAGCATTATCCTCTATCTAGTGCATGCTCCTTCCTGATGAGAGAGCCCCAATTCTATCTCGGTACGCAGCCGACCTCGGTTCATCTGCTCAGGAGAAGCTAGGCCTGCCCATAGATGGAGGGGAGCCCATCTCCATCACCAGAGCTGGGCCAGGGAATGAGCCGATTAGGCCAAAGATAAAGCTCCGAAACCACACTTCACATGGACCTTTGGTAAAGACTTCTCTCAATAGCCTTCGAAGACTAGGAAACTAGTCCCTCTTCCTCTGGAGTATGAGGAGAGAAGCCAGGACACAGCACCACTGTCCTTAGGATCCCTTGAGGACGTGAGGAGGGTGGAGCCAGGATGGTCACATGGGCATAGAGCTACACTCACTAGATGATGTCATACTGAGCCCATATCTAAGGTATATCTAAGATCTAAAGGCAATCCCTGGAGGCCCTATGGCCTCTACGCATCCTTACACTGTACGGAGAACACAGGCACAGATTCAATAGTAAACATTAAAGCCCACAGGTGCCTAGTGTCCCCAGACTATCATTCTCGGAATGTCTGGGTATCCCCAGCTCACCAGAGAGCATCTCATCTCCAACTGGAAATTAACAAGAATTTCAACATCTGTACTTAACAGTTCAGAAAGAAACTAACAAAAGTATGGAAGGCAGAGACCAGGACTAAAATCTGAGGGCTAAAACAGAGTCATGTTTCAGCTATGCCGAAGCATTTGAATACTAGCGTCTCCGAACAGGCAGCCAGGGGAACAGGCTCCTGTTTGACATTGCAACACACATCTAATGCTCACCAATTAAAAAATATGAATGACATGTCTCGGTAAGCAAGCCAAGTCATGAGTGGAAATATTCTGCAACATTATAAGAAGCACAATAAAAATGCAGAAATCTCTGGGAATATTTTCCTAACAATTTCTTACTAATGTGTCTATAATCTTAATGAATGGAAAATAATATGTAGTTTTATTTTATTCCAAAGTACTGAAATGTTTGTGGACATTCTAGAGCAATCCCAACTAATCAGTTACACAATTTAGCCTAACGATTTTCACCCAAGAAAGAGGCTAAACCCCTAACAAGCCAGTAGTACACATTGATATAAGAGGACTTTTTTCCCTTTCGAGGTTGAATCCAGATTAAATTCATTCTAAACAATAAATAAACTCCTGGACTTGGTGACTACTTAGTCAGTACTTGCTATACAAGTATGAGGATGTGAGTTTGAGCCTCAGAACCCAGGAGTTAGTGGTCGCTGACGGCTGCTGGGGAAGGAAAACCAATTTTCCACAGGGAAGTAGTCTCTATGAGGCTTCCTCTCCTCCAGGGCATGGTCCTACACCCACGCATGTATTGGAAGCACTAAGTGGACTCTGTGGGTTTAAAACTGAACACATGCAGTTAGGATCAGACCCAAGCAAATGAAACACAGGTATGAAATTCTTAAACAATGAAAACTGTCCCTTTGTCAGTTTGCCTGTGCACTCTGACCTGTTGTAGCTTTCTGTAAACGTCTTCATCTGCTGCTCTAAGAAGCTACCCTGATGAGGGGCAAGAGCGACGTTTGTATGCCGATATAAGGAATAGTATTTAGGACGCAGTTAGAAATTACACAGGTTTAGGAAAGCGACAGCAGCACATTCTCCTCTAGGGCCCATGACCTCACAAGCCGTGGGTAGTTAGAGTTACAGAACTAGGCATAAATTCCTTCCTGCGGAGCAGGCCTTAAGGCCAATTAGACAGCTGTTGGTTGCCTCTAAGATAATAGTACCATTAGTGCAGCCCAGGATATCTTTTTTCCCCCTTGGCAGCTTGCATAGCTCCTTTGGACACTATTAGAGCTAGGACTGAGGGGGAAGTCTGGATTCCAGGTCCAAACACAGAGAAATGAACATAGGTTGTTCAGGTGCAAATGATACAATACAACCTCTTCACCTAAGGCTCAGGAAACATCACAGAAGGAGGGTCAGAAGGATTGTAACACCCAGAACGTGGGGTGCCTGTCGTGAGATAGTGTCTTCCAGACATAGTGGGGAGGCTGCTCCCATGAGATCTCAACAATGTTGCTGCCTAAACAAGACCTGAAAAAATGACACCACCAGTTGACGTGCCAACATGGATGGGGGGAAACTCCCAATGCCCCACCCCTAGATGAAGAGCCACAGGCAATTAATGTCTGCCGAGAGAAGGAGAATCAGTCTTATCTAGGGGCAAGCCACCTGACTGGTCATCCGATGATCCCAAGCAGTCAGCCCTAAACATATGGACACACTACACAAATTCAGCAGGATGTGTGTGTGTATACATTTTGTGTGTGTGTATGTGTGTGTGTGTGTGTGTGTGTGTGTGTAAAGTATAGGAGGCTATGAAGTTGAAAGGAAGTGGGGAGATACAGGAGGAGTTGGAGGGAGGAGAGAGAGGGAAAGGGACACCAGGCCTCCTCCTCAATCAGAACCTGTTCATCACTGTTAGGAGGGTCCACCTGCCGAGGACCCAGTACCAGCCCACAACCTGTGAGCTCAGGGTTCCCATGTCCACGTCCTCCTTAGAAGCTGGCATATTACAGCTCCTTTCTCCATCTTGTGGCTCTTACACATTTGCCCCCTCTTGCACAATGTTCCCTGAGCCTGAAGCCTTAAGAGTCTTGGGTTTTTCCTAAATTCAAGAACTAGTTTAAACCAAACAGAAAGGAGAGAGGAAAAAGGAAAGAGACTTTGTTAGGTACCCTAGAGAGCTAGCACCATTAAGCAAGCCCCCACTGAAGAGCAGATACAATATATTTGCTTGATTAATAACAGCAGCTGCTGATGCAAAGCTTGCCAAGGCTGGATACTGCTCGGCTTTCACCATCCTTCTCCATCTACCAACCACCTCCAAAGTTATGTGGCTACAACTTCCAACTTTCTTGCAGTTTCAGGGCTTAGCTGAGAGTTAGAAATTATTTATGAAACTTAAACACTTGCTCAGGTAGCAAAAGTATGATGTTGCATTTTTTATTTATTCATGATCCCACTGCTGACCTTAAAATCTTCCCTGAATTATTCAATTCACTTACAATTTCAATCAGCCTCATATAAATGATTAAATACGTGTATGTTTGAGGAGGATGTGGTCATTTCAGCATGGCAGGCATGGAGGCCATGGCAGAGGGGTGAGGCCATCAAACCACAGGGTCACAGGTAAAGTAAAGCCCAGATTAACACTGTGACAATTAAGAACAAAGCCAACCATACTGTCTTTAAAATGTTCTACATAACAAATATAACTACACACACCCTTACATATGCTTATAATAAGAGCACAAATTAGATTTTTTGATACACTATAAGTTACATAATTATCTTTAAAATCAGATAATTACATCAAGAGTGTTGATAACAGGTCATTACAAGATAATTTTGAAAACCTGGCTTTAAAGTCACAACTCTCTAGGCAGTGGTGACCCACATTTACAATCCCAGTGCTTGGGAGGCAGAGACAGAGGCAGGTGGATCTCTGTGAGTTCCAGGCCAACCTGGTCTAAGAGTTCCCGGACAGCCAGGGCTACACAAAGAAACTGCATTGAAAAAAGAAAAGGGGGTCTGGAGAGATGGCTCAGAGGTTAAGAGCACTGACTGCTCTTCCAAAGGTC
>LOEQ01005361.1:23789-39029 GCA_001685075.1 Bramus lutescens
CTCACAACCATCTGTAATAAGATCTGGTGCCCTCTCCTTGACTGTAGGCATACATGCAGACAGAATACTGAATGCATAATAAATAAATCTTTTTTTTTTTAAAAAGAAGGGTTTATTATTAAACTAACAGTTCCTGAGATTAAGGGGTTGGTGACAGCCTTCTAGTTCCTAGACAGTACAGGGCTTCACCTGACAAGAAACCAGGAACCCCTGGTCTCCCTCTCCTATTTCTTATAAAGTCCCCAAAATTCAACTATGAGGACTCCACATAAAGACTGCATTTAATCCTCATCACCTCTCACATGCCCTGCCCCTCAATACCCCAGATTAAGTTTTCACCATCATAACACTTCACAACCGAGATTAAATTTCAATATATAAATCCTTGCAAAACATACGCAAGCCATATCTAAAACCACAGCAACTGGGTAGCAATAAAAGTGCATTTTAGTATTCAGTAAACAGATTTCTCAAGGAGATTTCTCCAGACAGGTGGCAGAGCTCCGAAGCAAACAGCAGATGCACACAGCTGCAAACATCAGCATCCTGCTGCCCGCGCTGGAAGGGGAGGACAACAGCCCTTTTCACTGATCACCCATATTGCCTGGGTTTCCAAGAGCATCTCTGTGCCTCTAGCCATTCTGTCAGCTCTGCAGAGGGCCACATCCTTGGAGATGCCCAGCGCAGTCAGCTATGAACTTCTGCTTCAAGACACATCACACTGAGTGTACATTCTACCCAGATGACTTTGTTTGGACCTCATTATTGCTACAGATTTCCTGGTCAATCTGGGAGTTTGGTACATGGTCAGCATCCATTCACTCAAATGATATTCGGTATGTGTGAATGTATAATGTGCTCACTTGGCAATGGAGCAATCTGAGAAGGCAGCTCATAAAGATTTTGTAAGATACTCATTTTAGGGGTTAGAGAGCTGGCTCAGAGGTTAAGGGAACTGGCTGATCTTCCAGAGGCCCTGAGTTTGATTCCCAGCACCCACAACCATCTATAACTCTAGTTCGAAGGGATCTGACACCCTCTTCTGGCTTCCTCAGGTACTGCATGCACAGGGTATACAGACACACAAGCAGACAAAACATTCATACATATAAAATAGAAACAAGTTTTTAAAGATACTCATTTTAAAGGCATCAGTTTCCCTGTCTTTTAACTGTGCTTTTCCCCCAACACAGTTCTGCCTGGGAACACCTTTTTCCCCAGCATTTTAATCCCAGCACTCGGGAAGCAGAGGCAGGCAGATCTCTGTAAGTTCAATGGCCAAGTAAAGATGTTCACACAAACAGCATTTACAAACGTAATTTAGGATCTTTTAGAATCATTAGCCCTATGTTGAGATTACACAAATAACTAACAGGTTTCTTATTCTGCATAGGTCCATCCACTCCAGTGATGTTTTCATCGCCTTTCTCTAATGCCTGTCCCAACCCAAGAAAATAGCCTTAATACTAGTACACAGAAGGAAAAAAATAGCATAGAAACAGCTCTCCAGGACACCTCATGGCCCTTGGGGAACAAACAAGCTTCAGACAAGAAGAAACTTCCACCTCTCCAAGAATGTATTTTAGCTTGCAAATAAATGGTCGTCCCACCTAATAATGATATTCCCCTCCTCTCTGGCAACAGGGAGATACACTCAGCTTCTTACACACACAAAAAAAACAAGGTAATTGTCATCCAAAAATATAAACCCAGGGTAGACAGGCGGCCAAATGATCTCAGAAACAGCAAACAAATCATCGTGATAAGGATAGGTACAATGACAAAAATTCAACACGGCATGGGGCTTCATAATTTTGCTGTATCTGTCAGATATTTTCCTATGAGATGAATCAACTGTCTAAAGTCTTGTCTCCCACATGGAATAGCAACATCAAGCAAGACGACGCCAAGAGTGAAAGTTCTCTGCAGCAAAATCAAACTTCATTTTTCTAAGACCCTTGTCCTTTTAATGTTAAAAACAATCTCTGGGCAATTTATGTTTTTAATACTGTTGCTGCAAACAGAGCTTGATCAAAACCCATTGCCACTGGAAATGCCAAACAACATTATAAAATCAAACCTGGGGACTGGGTCTCTGGGGAGTCCAAAAGAATGGCTGGCCCAGTGTTGTCTTTTCAGACCAGCGGTGAGCTCGCCACACAACAAGAGGCAGCTGAGCTTTCTATGCTGTCCTTGGACCTTGGAAAAACAGCCTGGCTTGGTTCCACCTGCATCCAAACACTGAATGGAGCCATAGGCAGAGCAGACCTTCCTGACAGGGTCTCATGTCACACTGCGCTCCATTTTCATCTGCGTCTCCACGCGAAGTTTAGGGACATCCTAGCTTAATTTCTCTTCCTGTGATAAAGTGCCTAACAAAAGGCTACTCAGGGGAGAAACAGCTTCCTTTAGCTCTCAATTCCACTACTGCGGGGAAGCCAAGGCAGCGCGGGAATTTGAAAGAGCTGGTCACAATCACAGCCAGAGTCAAGAGCGGGGCGGGNAATGGATGACTGGTACTCAACTCACCTCCCCACCCCCACCCCCGACTAAGGAGCCCAGCCTGGGAAATCGGAATACTCACTTTCAGGGTGGCTCTTTCCACCTCAGTTAACCCAATTACCCAAATCCCTCACAGGCTCGCTCACAAGGCCACCCGGATCTAGGCAGTTCCTAGTTTAAGACTCCCTTTCCCAGCGACTCTGCACGACTTGGAGTTGACAATTAAAACTAAGCGTAACGAGAGGCACGCACTCTAAAAAGCCTCTTTCGGCCTCCAGCCCTGTGTCAGAACCCTCGCTCTCACCCTAGGGTCGAGGACTGTGCACATCCCCTGGAGGCTTGGCAGGCATCCTCGCAAGGGGCAGCTGCTGGAAAGAAGGGGGAGGACTCTCCAATACCCACTGCCTACTCAAAAACACCAAAGGTGTGTTGGTCCCTCCGCTGTTGTTTAGGCAAGTGCCCTGCCACACAGCTACAGACCGGTGCCGACTCCCCATCCCGCCAGGTTTCCACAGAACAGTTTCTCCTGGAATTCTTTTTCTCTACCCACTCCTCAATGCGTACACTCCACTTCACAAGGTACTGCCCCTGTAAGCCTCCCCTTCCCCGCACGCCCCAACAACAAACCAGAGCAGAGAAAGGGGAGGACCTGCATTGCAAAGGATTTCTAGGGAGAGTTTCACAAAGGGCAAAACACGGGTAGAGCTGCAACCCGACAAAGGAAAGTCCAGTCCGAGGCAGGGTTGAGAGATACAAAAACATGAGCAAACAGAAAGAGGCACCATGGTGCATGCATAGAATAGTCTAGCTACAACAGATGGTTCATGCAGGGACACTGAGAAAGGTTAGGATGCACGTGCGAGGGGCTCTCCCCATCAGAAGGGCAGATATGGGCCCGTGGGAGTGGCTCTCCCCATCAGACGGGCAGCTCCGCGCCCCCACCCCAGCCCTAGCAGAGCACAGGCTGTCTACCTTTGCTCTGTAGCATCAGGTAGTGGCTGGGCGTGGGTCCTGCTATCAGCCAGCTGAGCCTGCATTTCCTCTGAGGACTCTGTCAGGCCTGCTTCTCCTATTATAGGTTTGTGTCGAGTCTGCTTTTTGGCACAGCTGTTTCATAGAATATTCCTCTGTGGCTGAAGCCCGAGAGGGCTTGCAGGATCGTCTAACAGCGTTTCTGCGCGATCAGCTTTCCAAAGAAGCTGATGCCAGAGTCCACTCCAGCACTTTCTTGCATCCCCCTTCGGAGAGCAGGTGCCTTACTTTTCGCTAACCTAACGCTTGCTTTGAGTCTTAGAGACGACTCTCAAGACACCTCAGCAGCAGCAACTGTGTAACTGTGAAGTATGAGAAGAGTCTCTGGAAAAAGAAAATGCGACCGTTTCCAGGAGCATGGCAACGGTGGGTTTGTGTATTCCCACAAGTGCATATAAATTGTGGCTTATGTAACAGAGTCTGCCGGATCCTGGATATATTAGTAAAGTTCTCAGAAACAAGCTAAGCAGTGATCAAAACAATTTAACTTACGGATTAATAAATAACAACAAAGTTGTTACAAGGAAAGAAACCACACACAGCAGAATCTAAAATAAGTCACTAGAGAAAACTCCCAATGGCGCTCTGCACCCCACTTCTGCCTGCTGCCTGCAGGCCCTTCAGCTCCTTTAGCCCACAGTTACTGCTACAATTAACACTGATGATCAAGTCTAGGATCTAGAATTTCCTAAGAGATAAACCTCTGGCCACATCTGTGAGGGAGTGTCTAGATTTGGCTCACTGACCAGGGAATACCCACCCTAAATGTGGTGGCTCCATTCCAAAGGTGGATCCTGGACTGAAGGAAAAGAAGAAAGTGGGTGTTGGAGAGATGACCAGGCAGGGAAGAGCTCCAGCGCTTCCTGCAGAGGACCCACATTCTGTTCCCAGCACCCACATGGCTGCTCACAACCATCTATAATGAAATATGGTGCCCTCTTCTGGTGTGCAGGCAGAACACTGTATACATAATAAATAAATCTTAAAAAAAAGAAAAAGAAAAGAAAAACAGAGGAAGGAAGGAACTATATCCAGGACTTCTACTACAAACGGCCCTCACGTGAAGGAAGTGATGTGCCATGAAGAATGGTGTCCGTGCCTGCCGTTCCTCAAATGAATCATTGCCTTCGCCTCTCAATTCTTCTGTGTTTGGCTGAGAGAGGAGGGGGACCGCGCACCTTCCCATCCTCTCCCATAGTGACTCCACCCGGCTGGAGCTCCACTCCAAATGGCTGGGAGCAGACCAGCAGAATTCCTGCCCAGATTCTAAGTACAATGACTATTATATAAATGGAAAAATAAAAACAAAATCTCGAGGGGCATGACGGCACACGCCTTTAGGGGAGGCAGCAGCAGGAGGACCTTTGGAGTTTGAAGTCAGCCTGGTCTACAGAGAGAATTCTAGGACAGCCAGGCAGGAAACCCAATCTTGNCCCAGTCTTGGGGGGGGGATCCTTCTCTGGGCAAGAGCAGATCTCCACTGTGTCTTCAAAAGGCCCTTTGGTTCATTTTCCAGCTGTTGCACAGAACCAAGTAGCCCTTCAGAGGCACGGCTAGAAATGAATCTCCCTGCATGTAATCCCAAAGCTTTTGCCCCAGGAAATCACAGCCAAGTGACTGGTGTCAACCCAGACTCTTAGTTGGAGAAGGAAAAAGATCCACATTGTGTCCAAAATGTGTGAGTGGAAGCAGAAACCTTATCAAAACATTTCAAACAATCCATCCATCTTCAGTTCCCCGGCAGTTTCTGGGATCGTTTCAGGCATGGTGAACCCCTTTGGCACCATGAGCATCACCGGGGATTTTTCCAAGGCGCTGACTGTGACCCTTCTTCCCTAACGGGCAACCTGCTCAGATACCACACAGCTGCCTGCTACCTGCTGCTGAAAGGGATTCATTTTGTCTTCCAGGATACTTACCCAATTAATTAAGCATAGTGCCAGCAGGACCCCACCCGCTGCGTGTGCCCTGGTGACCTAGTTAATAAAATCTGGCCTCACATCAAATGGACCACAGAATTAATCTTTCATACAGAGGCAATGTAGCAGGACACAGACAGTGGTGCTGGAAGCCCACGCCCCAGAGCCCCCTCTAACAAATGGACAACAAAGAGGCTTATGTGATTGGCTACCATTTTACCAGAATTGACCCCCAACAGCCATTTCCTAATATCCCAGGTCCATTTCAATATTCAAATGTATTTGGTGTTTTCCTCTGCATTTTCAGCCTAAGGAATAAATGTGTTGGAAAATGATTGCCCCTGCCCTCCCAGCGAAGGCTTTCTAAAAATCTGGTCCATCTAACTTATTCCTGAGAGTCATTTTATTTCTTTTAATTATATTTGTTTATTGGGCCTGTGTGGGCACAGGCTTGCATGCGAAAGTCAGCGGACAGTATGTGGAAGTCGGTTCTCTCCTTCTCCCATGTGGGTCCCAAGGAACAAACACGGGTCACTGGGCTTGGTATCAAACACTTTGATCCACTGGGCATCTCACTGTCCTTCTGAGGGTTGTTGTAAAGCAGAACATGAGACTTACTTACACACACTGATTTTTTCCCCCTCATGCTCCAGATATGAAGCTATTTTGGTCACATTTGGCATCTAGATATTTCAGAATCAGAGTGGAGAATCAAAAAAGAAATAAAAAAAGATAAAGCAACATTTAACAGTCTCCGAGCACACCAGGAATCAGGGTGGTGGACAGTTGCCTCTGGTCGTACTTATTTCCAGGATGCCCCTGGCCTTGGTCACCTGTTATCCGCTAGTGACAGAATTATCTGCTCCATTTGGGACTAGACAGACTAGCCTGAAATGCACAGAACCACAGAAACGATTTCTGACCTCGTCCTGGTCAGCTTGTCAACTCAACAGAAGCTAGAGTCCTCTGAAAGGGGGGAATCTCAATTAAGGAACTGATGTGAGATCTGGGCTGAAGGCAAGCCGGTAGGGCATTTCTTATTTAGCAAACTAGGGGAAGCAAGGCAGTAAGCAGCCAGTAACCATGCCCTCTCCGCCTTAGCTCCTGCCTCCAGATTCCAGCCCTGTTTGAATTCCTGTCCTGACTCCTTCAGTGATGGACTATGATGTGCTAAGTATAAATGGAATAAACCCTTTCTCCCCAAGTCACTTTTGGTCATGGTGTTGTATCACAGCAACAGAAACCCTAACTAAGACAAACCTACCAGAGAGGAGCCTGTCATCCAAGGTCCGTGGGTGGGTCTAGGCAAGCAAGTGGTACCTGGCTGCAGTGCCAGCTCCCCTCTCTCCACTCAGGACACACCACCTATGGGTGCTTGAGAAACAAATAACATGAGATGTATTCTAGGCCCTGCACAGCACTGAGCAAAGCAGCCTCCCTTCCAGGAGAGGTCCTGACCGCGTGACTTGGTGCAAGGTCCTTCTGAGAAGCCTGCCTTCCCATGGAGGTCCTTACCATGTGACTGGCATCTGGTCCTTTTGATGCATATACCAAGCATCTAGAAGCCTAATGGTGCCCACCACAGGACAGCCCACTCATTTCCCTTTCTTAGGAAGCTATCCATCCTGGTTAAGTCTCAGTTCCTGCCAGAGATACGTATCTTTGCCCCATCCTCCTCAAACTTGATAGCCTATTAAAACGAACCGGCACCATTACTTGGACCGTGCCGTGCTAAGACCCATCAGATCGTCATCAGAAGAGCTATCACTCTGTTTCATTTTAACATTCATTAAGCTTCTGCTTGCCAACATTTCCCTCTGTGTTTTCTAAAAGCAAATGATCATCCTCCCCGCTGGAAGGTGAGGAAAAATGAAACATAAAAATTATTAGTTCAATATCACAGGTGCCAAACATCAGCTCCAAAAATATCTTCATTTCCCTACTCTCCATGGTATGTTAAAGACAAAGGGAAAACCAAACACACTAACTCCAGAATAAGCTGAAAAGCAATTTCCGGGGGCGGTGTGTGTTTGTGTGTGTGTGTGTGTGTGTGTGTGTGTGTGTGTGTTAAAGTTAAAGGTTCTACTTTCCTTCAGCATGTTATCTCTCTCTCAAAAAAAATGAAGCTTTTCTTCAAAATGTTGATTATATGTGTGTTGAGAGGGCAAGGAGATTATAGACATAAATAGCAGAAATTCACCTAAAAATCTCACTGATTCTCCTAATTGCCTTCCTATGCTTCTGTAGTAACAGTAACAAGTCCTGCACCATGCCAAGACAGTGAGGACATGGGGTCACAAGAATAATAAAGGTAACAACATGGACATTCTCAGGAACGAGGGCTACTGTCCAGCCTGTTCATGCTTATTCTCAATGAGCAATGTGTCACTGAGAAAACTGCTTTCGAGTCCCCATCCTGGAGGGTGCTGGGGTTTCCAGCCCCCAGGGAAGCAAAGCTATACATCTGTGGCCATGTATTCTGTGTGTGTAATCTGATGTTCTTTGATTCAGTGACTTGTGTGTGCACACACGTGTGTGTAAGTTGTGTGCAGGTGTGTACAGATATGAGCATATGCACATGGAGGCCAGAGAGCAACTGTGTGTCCTCTATCACACTCCACCTTATATTTTGAGACAGGGTCTCTTGCTGAACCTGGAGCTTGCCAACTCAGCTAGACTGGCTGGCCAGATAGGCCCAAAGGTCTCCCCCTACTCCCAATGCTGGCATTACAGACCCAGTTTTTTTATGTTGGTGCTAGGGATCCTAACACAGGTCCTCATACCTGGCTGAGCCACCTCCCCAGCCTCTCTCAACTTTTCAGTCACTAATCATAAGCACCTACCTTCTACTCCATATCTGTCCCCAAAGTACTGTGCCCCTTCCCCTGTATCTGTCTAGCAATATCTACCAAGCACACATCAACACTGAGATAATAACTTTCGGTTTCATCAGAAGATTAATTATGAAATCTTGCAAGTAAGGAAGAGCTGGTTATTATGAACATACTCAACAACCTGAAATCAACTCCCTGGTACTTAAAGATAATGCAGGCTTCAAGGGTCTTTGAAAGTTTAAGTACCACACCGCTGGCAATGGTTTGGGAGGTCCTTGTGTCTGTGTGTTGCTTTTCTTGGTTAATGAATAAAGAAATTGCCTTGGCCTGTTGATAGGGCAGAACTTAGGTAGGCGGGGAAGATGGAACTGGATTCTGGGAGGAAGAAGGCAGAGTCAGAGAGACACCATGGAGCTGCCAGAGTTAGGCATGCCGAATCTTTGCCGGTAAGTCACTGCCATGCGATGATATGCAGATTAATAGAAATGTGTTAAATTAATACATAAGAGTTAGCTAATAAGAAGACAGAGCTAATGGGCCAAGCAATGTTTTAATTAATGCAGTTTCTGTGTGATTATTTCAGGGCTGAGCTAGCCAGGTGGCCGGGACAAACAAGTGGGCCTCCCATCAACAGGTAACCTATCTGTGCAACAAGCTCACATGACTAAAGTGGGAGGGGATCCGAAAACATGCTTTACAACACGTTATCTGAAAACACGTTTTACAACACGTTATCTGAAAACACGCTTTACGACACGTTCCTAGTTTGCCTTCTGCTGCTGTGAGGAAGCACCAAAACCAACCTGAGGATGAAAGGGTCTATTTCAACTTATATTTACAGCTTATCATCAAGGGAAGGCAAGACAGGAACTCATGGCAGGGACTGAAGCAGAGACCACAGCTGCCTTCCTTACACAATCCAGGACCACCTGGCTAGGGATGGTGCTGCCCACAGTGGGCTGGACCCTCCTACATTAGTCAGAAATCAAGAAAATTCCCCAGAGACAGGCTTGCAGACCAAGTTGATAGGGGCGACTCCACAAATAAGGTTCCTTCCTTCCTGGGAATGTCAAGTTTACAACCAAGCCCAGAACTACAGAAGCTGCCTAGGAAGTTCATTTAAAATCGTTTCCATTTTCTTCCCTAACTTTACCTCCAGAAAGTTCCGACTACCCCAAACCTATAGAAGCTTCCATATGTCTGTTAAATTCCTTTCAGACCACCTAAATTTCCAATAAAAAGACAAGCCTCAAACTCCTAATTCTCTCCTGTCTCCTATGACTAGAACTTAACAGAAAGCTCCCTTCCCCACCTACCATGTATTAGGTCCTGACAAAGCAAAACCGCCCTGAGGGCATTCAGAGGGCACTGTGGGAAAAGCCACTCTTAGGAAGCACTCGCTGCTCATACGGACTTTTCAAGGACTTTTTAAGTTTCATCTTCCTTAAAACTTGGATACATTCCTGATAGGTAATTTGATTATTTGCATTATAATTTTCTAGCATATGGTAACAAAATGTCTTTTTCCAGCAATCAGTTCGGCTCAACAACTTCACAATTAGACGGGAATAAAATGTTGTCTGGAAGAAATGCTTTTGTCTAATTTGCATGGAACACACCATATGGGCTAGTCACCCTGACTCCCTGAAGCTTTTCTGAAATGTCTGAAATTCTCTGTGGCCATGGTTGCTCACTATAGCTTCTCCTCTTGGTTAAACAAGCTTTGTTTAAGGAGCCCTGACCCAGTCGCCCATCTGGCTTTGTTCTCTTGTCTCTGAGGTCTTTTTCGTTCATCAGTTTCTGTTTTTGAGACAGCGGTCAAGCCAATCAGCCTAAACTTACTATATAGCACAGGCTGGCCTCCAATTGACAGTAATCCTCCTGCCTCTGCTTCTAAGTGCTGGCTCTGCAGGTGCGAGACCCCAGGCCAGTGTCTCTGGGTAATTTCGTTTATCAAGCACAGTTTATCAAAGCCCCACCCACCGCTGCAGTTTCTTGCCCCATTTCTGTCAATCGATGTGACTACAATAACAAGATAGCCTTTTGTTTCAGTAGAAGATTACCACGAAGAAAGAGGTGCCCATTCCATCTTTGAAATCATTAGCAAAACATGAAGCTTGAATTTGAGTTTCAGTTGCCATCTGAATGTATTCTTCACATTTGTAAAAAGACAACATGAAATAAGCTTTCATGTGAGAACTCATTTCCAGTGGCTTATTTAATTAATAATATAACTAAAATAAATAAAACCAGTGTTGTAGAAATCATTGATCCCAGCCAACTAGCCAATAGTAACAGCTTGGCCCAATCCAGTGGGTGTGATCTTCTCTGAAGAGACCTGACAGGATAAGATGGGGGGTCTCTCCCACAGTGGTGGACTTGCTGAAGCCATGGCTTGGTGACTTTCCTGATTGCCACTGGGAACACGAGGAGCGCCAGCTGGGTCAGCAGTGGGTTTGCAACCCTGTTCTGTACTGTGAGTGTACTATATTGTTCACACCTGCTAACAAATCTGACTTGATCCACAGGGTTCCGTTCCTCTTCACAGTGGCCCTATTTACTGTTGAGATACCAGGAAGTGGGACTAACTCAAGAGGTGAGTGCAAACAGAATAATGAATCAAAGAGGATTGTATGTGAGCTCACCTTGATCCCTCAAACAAGCTTCCGGGTTACTGGTGACAATCTAGTCTAGCAGATAATCGAGATGTGGAAACCTGAGAAAGATGTGGAAAGAGGAAAAGACAGGAGGAAGAGTCAGGAAGTGTAAGCATTAACGCCATGATAATGCATCCTGTCGAAATGGAGTCTGTGCTGAATTCTACGCAGGAACACACAAGCTCTTCCCGTGGGCACCATCCTCTGAGCTCCGGCGGGCTAAGGCTAGAATCTAGGGGCTTCTTAATCTTATTTCCTCCATTAATTCTCTGTGGATTACACGACTGCATTTTCTCTCTGCCTTCATCCCTTGAGTAGTTAACAATTTGAAAAATGATCATAAAAGCCCCACAGAAATGAGCTGTTTGAAGAAGTTCACATCCTTTTTGTCAGGGGAAAGACACTTCTGATACAAAGTGACCGTGTCCATTTTGTGGCTCCTGTTGTCTTAAATGCTACCAAATTTGTCTTCTTCCAGTTTTTATTTTATTTTACCTCAGGAGAAAGTAAGAACCAATGGAAATATGAACCCTACAACATTGAAAATATTGATTATGTCCTTTAAAAAGCTATTTCCAAAAAAATTAGCAAAATAAAAAATGCTTTTCTTTTTCCCAGTTGTGCAACAAGAAGATTCACTGTTAAGTAGTGGGAAAGACACAAAATTTCCTCCCAAATCCTACTGGGATAGATATCACAAAATTCTTGCTATTCTTGGGTTGAGTGACACAAGATTCAATATTCAACCATTTCACCTGAGAAAAATGGAAAATTTGAAGTTTTTCTGAAAAAAAGGGGCAAGACTGGAGGAATGACATTATAAACAATTAAATATTCAAAACTATTTATTGCTCAAAACATGCCCATTTTCTCCTCGGTGTCAATGGTCTACCTATACTCATCACAAGTGGTGCCCAAAAGATAATAAATGAATTCTCTCCAAATCTGGAGCTTTCTGTGCAGCTTTTCAATTCTTTCTCTCCATTCACAGTAAGTGGCAATGCCTTCCCAGCATCCTCCTGGTAATGTAGGAGGTCTCTCTCCAAGCAAAGCTGTGCACCAAAAGGACAGGCATGGGTGAGGCAGGAGGGAGAAGAGCCAGGCTGAGAATGGATGTGGAGGTTGGAAACCGGTAGCAGGTGCCCACGTGGGAACCACACATAGCACCACCACACTGAGGAAAATCAGCAGTTCCACAGCCAAGCCCAGATGGAATGAAAAGAATTCACTCCTGTCAGATAATATATTAATAGCCGGTCTATCTTAAGAACCACCACAACCCCCATCACCACTCTCAACATAATTCATTGTAGGCACAGCACTGTTGGAACAGAAAGCCAACAGAGTAGCCACCGTGTGAGTCCCTAGGTACCAAAAAGTTACATCTTCAAAGGCACATTTCCTTCTGAGTAGGAGCAGGAAAGGGTTGAGAGTATTTTCCTCCCACCAGGAAGTCAGCAGCCTACCACTGGTCCTTTGGTTTTATCTGGGTTGTTTTCACTTCGTTTGCATGGAAGAGCATGCTCCAGGCAAATAAACCTACTGATCTCTTGAGTACCAGTCATCTGTTTTCTGTCCCTGTTTTCTAAGCTGAGTCTTTGAGGATAGAATGTAAGATAAAACACAATGCCAACATTGCTGCTGAAACTCTGCAGCTCAATGAAAGAGTGGGCGAGCTCAGGGAGAACCAATCCTTTCCTTCACATCCTATCAGGGCATCAAAGGGCCATTAAGGGAGATGCAGTGTGGAAGTGGCATTCAGAGGCACTCCCTCTGCAGTGTCCCTATAGTGGCTTCACCTCAAAACAGAGACTTTGTATCCATCCAAAAAGAATAGGTTCCCAAAAAGCCAGGAGGGGAGGGAGTGGAAACTTGGATTGGTATGTATAGTGAAAAAGAAAAGACAGTTTGGTTTTTTTTAATAAGATAAAATAAAATAAAAATCAGACTTTGTCATCTACACTGACCACGGCAATGCTGCAAGTGTGTCAATAGCGGTTGAGGGGAACTCTAATAATCAGAGAAAAGCAGGTGGTGTTGTTATTGATGATCACATAGAACTCCTGATACCGAAACAGCTCTGATCATTTGGAATTACACCCGTTGGCAGCAAAGAGGAGACCAAAAAGTGATTGTTTTCTACTAAAGAAATAGGGATTCAGAAGACAGCTCAGTGGCTAGAGAGCTTACCACACAGAGCAATACGACCTAAGCTGGAGCCCTATCACCCACATAAAGAGCTGAGTGTAGCTGGGATCCCTACATTAGGGAAGCAGAGGCAGGTGAAGCCCGAGGCTCACAGGCCAGCCAGCCTAGCTTAATTGGCGTGTACTGGGTCGCAGTAAGAGACCCTGTCTCAAAACGCAAGATGGACAACTCCTGTGGAATAATACCCCAGGCTGATCGCTGGCACACATATAAGCTCACACATGAAAACATATATGTAAAAGTATGGACAAAGCTAAGGTGTCCTGACTGGTCTGTGAAGATTATATATGCATGGGTGAACCCAGGCTAAATAAAGGCATTCTGTGGAAGACCATCTGCTGCCTAAGAAGCAACTGGTCAACCTCATACAGAGGAACCTTGGAACACTGTGAATTGCCACTGTAGCCAGAGTAGTGTCTACAGACCACAACCACCAACGGAACATAGAAGCCAGTGTAACACCCTGGGCCTCATACAGAAAAGGAGATGGATTTCGCACTTTGGTGAACAACCAAAGACAGGTACCTACACATCTAAAACAAAACACTGAAGGAATTCCAAGATGCCAACCCTAAGCATGACTCTTATGTTCTGTCTTAGGGTTTTATTGCTGTGAAGAGACACAATGACTAAAAAACAAGCTGGGGAGGAAAGGGTTTATTCAGTTTAGACCTCAACAGCCCTGAAAGAAGTCAGGACAGGAACGCAAACTGGGCAGGAACCTGGAGGCAGGAGCTGATGCAGAGGCCATGGAGGAGTAAAGCTTACTGGCTTGCTCCTTAAGGTCTGCTCAGCCTGCTTTCTTATATAGAACCCAGGTGGACCAGAAGTCCAGGGGAGGCCTCACCCACCATGGGCTGGACCCTCCCCCATTGATCACTAATTAAGAAAATGCCTCACAACTGAATCTCATGGAGGCATTTCCTCAACTGAGGCTCCTTCCTCTCCGATGAATCTACTTGTGTCAAGCTGACACACAAAACCAACCAGTACATGCTTCAAGGATATATATTCTTGTTCTCTGGGTGCCCCTGGAGTGCAGGCACATTGACGCACCAGTATGAACTCAGTGTATGTGTAAAACTACACCGGTTCCGCGCTCTACACACTACACACTATGGGAACTAGGCTGAAAATTTAAAAACATACACACAGACAGAGACAGACAGACAGGGCCAAGGGGACATCCTTGAGATAAGAATGCCAAGAATGCTCACTTCATTATGCTCAGGGGCAGCTTATATAGGGCTCTGGCCACGCCCCAGCTCTCGGGATCTTTCAGCTGTAGCCTCATCAGAACCAATTCCCCTGCCTTCATGGTCTCGAGAGCAGCTGCAGGCTGCTCAGAGCAGAGGAAAACAAGTTGTTTACAAGACATTCAGGGTCTGGTGGTCCGCAGTCCCCAACTATGGAATCTACAAGGGAGACGGTCTCTATAGCCACAGGAATCACAGGTGGGATCACCACTAGAAATCTTCATAATAACCTTGGGATTCCAATACCCCTATATTACAGGAGACCAAATGGAAATAAGAAAAGCCAATGGCTTGTCTGCATGCTAAAGCAAGATCGCAAACCCCACTGCACGAGTTTCCATGACTTGCTAATGGGAAGAGAATCCAAGCTCCCTTGCAGGTGGCTTCCCAGGGCTCAGTCCCCAGCTCCAGTCGGGCCACACCACTCCTTTGGCAAGCCTCTCAGACACCTGCTCCAAGTAGACCAAGCTCCTGAGAACAGGCTAGCAGCACAAACCCCTACCTCTCCTCCTGCCTGAAGGCTCCGCCCCTCCTCTTCCTAAGCATCACCTATCACCTATGACCTCCTGCCTTCTCCTGAAGCGTTCTGCCCTTCATCTTTGAAGCAACACCTATCAGAGCCCTTCTTGTCCACCTCAGCCCCATCCACAGGACTGACCGCTGCCTCCATTAGATTGTGCAGTAATGAGGACAAGGACACCATGCCTGTCCCCAGTTATGGATGTCTCACAACAGCAACGGGTTGTGTGCTTTTTAAAGAACCAATGTGGGGGCTGGAGGAGATGGCTCAGTGGTTAAGAGCATTGCCTGCTCTTCCAAAGGTCCTGAGTTC
>LOEQ01005361.1:47053-61680 GCA_001685075.1 Bramus lutescens
GCGCTTATGTGTGAATGCTTAGCCCATAGTGAGCGGCACTATTAGGAGGTGTGGCCTTGTTGGAGTAGGTGTGACTTTGTCGGAGGTAGCGTGTCACGGCTGAAGTGGGCTTTGAGGTCTTAGAAGCTCAAATCTGGCCAGTATGACACAGCTGCTTCTGCTACCTGTTGGTCAAGATATAAAACTTTCAGAACCATGTCTGCCTGTGTGCCACCATGTCCCGCCATGATGATAATGAACTTAACCTTCGAAACTGTTAGCCACCCCAATTAAGCACTTTCTTTTATAAGAGCTGTCGTGGTCACACAGCAATAGGACAGTGAGTAAGACGGACAGGAAAAGAAAATATGCAATATTCAGAACACTACTGAAGGCCTATGATCACACTCATACAATGCCATGAGGACACCCAAGACGCTCATAAAAGGCCTCTAGGAGCAGTTATTTCAAAGTTACCAGGCAGAACGTCGATTTGCTCTCTGGTTCCTATTCTCTGTTGACTGGAATTGTCTTTGGGCCTTTAAGTCCCCAAATATGCCAGGGCTTTAGAAAAACAGATGGCGTCTGGTGATGGGAGACAGTCAGCTTGGGCCCAGCTCACTAGACATGTCCATCAGAGCTTGAAAGGGAGAGGAGCCAAGAAGATGCAGGACAGAGCATCAGAGGCTATACTAGAGGAGGGAGGGATGCCATAGGAATGTCAGAGGCCCAGCAGCTATCACTAAAGGAATAAAGAAATAAAATAATATTATTCAGCCTTCAATAATATTATGTTATTAATATATATGTATCTTGAGGACCTTACACCATGGGACATAGTCTAATCATCAGAAATTAGAAATGGAAGCCAGGCATGGTGGCACATACATTTAATCTCAACTCATGGGAGGTAGAGGCAGGTACATCTCTGAGTTTGGGGCTACCCTGATCTACATACAGTGAGTTCCAGGACATCCAAGGCTACACAGAGAAGTGTTGTCTTGGTGGGGGGAAACAAACAAAAACAAACAAATGAAGGAAGATGGAGAGATGGAAGCTGGAGTGCCTAGTCTATCCAAATGTCTAGGTAACAGAAAGAGGATCATGATTACAGGGGCAGAATAGGGCGTGGAGAACTAAAAGCTAATGTTTCGTGTGAGTACGGTCTAACTCCTAATATAGAAAGGATGGAGAAGGTGACAGTGCACGAGATGCAAATGTGCATTGCTGCACTGTACACTTAACAATGGCTATGTTGGGCGGTGGTGGCGCACACCTTTAATCCTAGCACTTGGGAGGCAGAGGCAGGTGGATCTCTGTGAGTTTAAGGCTACTCTGTGAGTACAAGAGCTAGTTCCAGGACAGGCACCAATGCTACGGAGAAAGCCTGTCTTGGCAAGATTTGGCAGTCTTTTTGCTTGTATCCTGCTTGTCCAGTCTAGACAATGTGCATTTTGTCAGTAATTGAGGCAGGGGCAGTTCTTTGCCCAAAGACCAGTTTTGTCAAGAAGAAAACAAGTTCCAAGTGGAGTGTCTTCGGTGCCCAATATTCTCTTGGGAATAGATCAGTGTGTCACGTACAATGTGAGGATGGATCCAGTTAACTCTCTTTATAAGGTTAATTATAGCGCTTTTGGGATAGTGTCATTAATCGTTCCCCAAAAATTAGTAGAAGTTCCTTGCCAGGGTTCATTGTCTTTACATAATTTTTTTAATTTCATCATTAGTAAATTATGGGTCTATTTTTGCTAATTGATGAAGTCTCAATTTTCCTTTTATAATTCATTTAGAGATTTTTCTACATAAGATTTTAATGGCATGAACTCAGGCCACGTGGGTATGTTGGGTGCCAATTTGTCAGTGTACAAAAGAGTTGCGCAATAGCCTGGAATGGAGTATAGCAAAGGTTTATCTATTTGGGGATAAACTCACAGAAAGGGTAGCAATCCGCAGTCCTGTGCATTCGCTGGGAACTAGAACTGACGCTTTTCATCTGCATTTAAAGTACATAAGATCAAGCCCAAAGTGAGCCGGTATCTTAAAGGCTATTGGCTGAAGGAGTTCCCACAGCATTTTGTCATGTGGCTTTGTTACTTTTCCTGTTCTCCAGCACATCTTATTTCTCTGGCGGCTGGCTTGCATCTCTCTCCTCTCATTTCATCCTTCTTTCTCTCTTTATTTTCAGTTTGATTTTCCCACATACCTTATTCTGCCTTGCTAGAGGCCAAATCAGCTTTTATTATCAACCAGTAAGAGCAACACATATTCACAGCATACAGAAGGCTTATCCCATAGCAATTGTGTGGCATGTGTGCATGCATGTTCAGTTCATTTGTGTGAGTTCACACAGAATTTTAAAGAACATAAAAGACAAAGTGTACATTTTCAGAACTCCCTCCCTGTTCAGATGGAAGCTACACCTAATCTCAGTCCTTGGCATCCATATATCCATAGTCTGGAATGTTTGGGTGAAGGCTTCACCCCAGCCCTTGGCATCCATGTATCCAATGACTCTGGAATGTTCCGGTGGAAGTTCCACCATAAGCCCCCTCCCCTGGGAGTTGCCTCAGTCCAGACTCTGCCCCCAAGAAAGTCCACCAACCAATGACCCCTCCCCAGAGATAATCAAGACCATCCCAAAGGGTATTTAAACTGCCCCCCCCAGACCAAACACATGGTTTTCCAGTCTTCTTTTCCTGTCTCATCTCTTGGGGACTGGAAAGCCATCTGGGAGCATTTATACCCATCAAACCTGGGTTTTTTTTCTAATTTGATTTGCTTTGGTCTGATTTGGATTATTGCATCTGTGGAGAGACTTTATCAGGTTGCAGAAACTTTTCGCTCCCCTACATCAAGAATGCCAGATTGGGGCTCATTTATTTCTGGCTCTCTTGCTCTCTCTTGCTCTCTCTCTCTCTCTCTCTCTCTCTCTCTCTCTCTCATCCTGGTTTGTGTACATTTATAGTGGAGACTGTTATGCCCAAATCCACGAAGTCCCCGCAAAAGCCAACAAGGAGACCGAGTCTGCATGTCCAACATATTGGAATAACTGGAGAGCCCCGAGCTCAATCAGAATAGGGTTTTATAGTAGTAAAGGTGGGGGTGAGGGGTTTCTGAGGTTTTAAGACCCCTGACTGGCTGACATTTGTCTGGGGGTGTCCTGGTGAGTGTGTTCTGGCAGGTGTTCCTATCTACAGCCCTGCATTTTCTTTGAATGGTCTGTTCCTGGGTAGAGGTTGGGTAATCTCAGCTTGTGGTTCCTCCTGCAACCAGGCATTGCTTTAGGGTAAACTACTGAGACTCAGGCCTCCATTTAAGTTCATCGATGGCCAGAGTTTTACTCTGGCAGGAGATAATGGTTGGAAGTAAATGACCTGCCCATACTTAGCTTATCATGGCTGGCCCCCACAGAGTCATCCCCAAACAACCAGCTCCTGAACCACCACCGAGCTCTTAGGGCAGTGTTTCCAGCAAGGTCAGGTTGTGGAGGGGCTCTGGTTCCCCCTACCCCTGCCCCTCTGCCACCAGTAACTTGGCACCAGCAAAAAGTCACCCCGTTTCACCCAATCAAACAGAACTCAGCACGGGGAGCCCTCGAGGCACACTTCTGAGCTCTGACAGTGTCGCCTGGTTGCCACCTTGTAACTCTTTTCCTTTCCTAACTAGCATTCGCTGGATGCTGAGCGCAGCCTTTAAATACTGCCCATGCCTCCTCTCTCCTGTCTGGACTCCAGAGCAGGACACTGCAGTTTAGCCCTGCCTGGGATTTACCCTTGTCGTAGACCTACACGAATTTAAAGAAGCCTGGTATTCTTGATGATATTCATTTGTAACCTAGAGCACTGCGTGTGATTAACAGCCTACAGGACCCAGCCTAGAGCACTTCGGCTGGACTCTGCCTAACACACACACACACACACACACACATACACAACACACACGTTTCCCCTGTAGGGTTGCTTCTCTTGAAAGACCTCTGGATCCGGGAGACTCTCACTCAAGTCTCGGGATAACACGACCCCCCAGGAACTCCTTGCTGCAATCACACGAGGTTTATTGACAAATACCAGCACTGGAGCTGAGACTCATATCTCACGCAGGGGAGGAGTTCGACCCCGAGTAACTGGGAGAAGGGGTATTTAAGGAAAGAAACCACAGCCCAGTAATCCGAAGGGAGTAGGGAGGGCGTCATTGGAAAGTTCCGAAAATATCAGTGATGATCACAAGGGGGCAACTCCCTGTTTCTCAAGATTATAATCTAACTTTATCTTCAGATAGTTCCTGAAACAGAGTCACTGAACAGGTTAATCTAGATTTCTGACTCTTCTCTCCCTGCTTAGATTTTTGGCTCTATTTTTTCTGTTGGGGGGGGTCCAGATTTATCCAGGTCTTTCACTCTTTATATTTGAGACTGCGCTGCCTTTGGTTTCTGGCAGAAAATAATGCAAAAGTCATAAAATTCTGTCCCTGGACAGAAGGCAAATTCCCCTCAGGCAATTATGTTTGCCACAGCTGAAGCACCAGGAAAATAAAATGGCTACCATCTTTTTTTTAAATTCCATTTGAATTACAAATGCATGAGCCCCCTGAGAATATGACATTAATTTGAGGCTGTAAGGAAAGTACTACCCATCTAAGGGTCTGTTCTTTTATATCCTGCTTTATATGCTTGTGGCAAAATAAAATACACTTATTATGGGAAAGCCTGTCAGGAAGTGTATGTATATGTTATAAAAATGTGTAGTGTACAGAGGTCTTTGGAGGAAGCCTGATATATTCAAACCTAGTTTTCCTAATGTCCCAGAGTCCCTACTTTTTAGTTTATGTTATAGTTTCTAAATACATGCACACAACAACACACACCCAGCAAGAGCACAAATGTATATGTAAATTTTAAAATACAAACACATATATATGAAAAATATTTCTCTTGAGGTCAGTGAACACTGGCAGAAACATTAGGACATTATGATAAGCGCAAAGATGGAAAGATGCTTTGGCTGTTTAAGAACACTGGCTGTTCTTGCAGAGAACCTGGGTTCAGTTCCTAGCATCTACAAAATGGCTCACAACTGCCTGTAACTCTAGCTCTAGGGGATCTGACTCCCTCTTCTGACCTCCGTGGGTGCTGCATGCATGTAGAGCATACAAAGGCTTACAGGTAAAACATCCGTAAACATAAAAGTAATTAATTAATATTAGAAAATTAAAAGATTTATTAAGTAAATTATATTGTTGTTATAACTAATTCCCAGGCTATACTTTGCTTTGTATTTCAATGGTTTCTTAAATCTTACATGATATGTTCATTTTATAAATTAAAGTTGTTCAATTTTTCTGTTATTGTTATATTTTTTAACTTAAACAGTCATTTCCCACCCTGAGATTTTACAACTAATTAATTTCATTTTGTTTTCCTAAAACTTTTAAGATATGTAAACCTATAATCTGTCTGGGATTTTTTTTTAAAAGGCCCCATTCCATGTGTTATAGAGAAGTCTAATTCAGTTCTATTTCCAGTCTGGAAAAAAATGTTCAAATTGAAAACTCATTAGGCTTATGTGAGTAGGTACCATTTTAGCTAACGTGTTTGTTTTCCCCTTTACATTTTTAATTAAATTAGCATAATGATTTCACTATGGCAATTATGCTGTGTTTAACCAAGCTGAAATTAAGCTTTGCTTTCTGTCCAGTTCCTCTAGTGAATTTAAATTTACCGGCACCTCCTAGCAATCCACATTGCTCTTCTTTATTAGCCCAAATAATGTAGTTTCTTAAAAACAAATATTTCCAGTCTCTGGCTGATCGCAAAATCCCCTGCTTGGTATAACCAAGTAGCCCAGGTGCAGCACAGTGGCAAACTGTCCACCATGCCAAGGCTCTGCATTTTATATTGACATTGAAAATGATAATGAGAAAAATCTAGAGGCTGGAGAGCATACTGCTCTCACAGAAGACTTGAGTTTGGTCCCCAGGACCAACATAGTGGCCCATAGTCCCCTATAGCTGTAGCTGCAGGAACTTTGATGCCCTCTTCTGACCTCTAAGGATATTGCACATGTGTGGTACACATGCATGCAAGTAAACATTCATGCATATAAAATAAAAATAATTCTTTTACATCTTTTACAGAAGACAAAAAGACTAGGAGCTAGAGAGGGGTGGTTCATTTATTAAGAGCACTTACTGCTCTTCCAGAGGATTTTCACCTAGCAACCACTTCAGGTGACTCTCGGTTTCTAGAAGGGGGAGGGAGTGGGCATGGCTTGTCTCTTAAAGAGACACAACAATCATTACACAGTGACGCTCAAACTTCACCTACTTATGAATCACCACCTCGACTATCACATGTATACAACACACACACAGATAGACACATAACAATACACACAACACATACATAAACACCACAAAACACATACACTCCACATACATACACCCCCCACACAAATACATACCCACACACATACATCCTATACATACTATGCATAAACCCACACAACACATACATACACACCACATCATGCCACACATACACACCATACACACAAATACACACTCACACACATATAACATACATATCCATCACACCATACACACACACACACACAAAAATGGGATAAGAGAACAAAACTCAACTAGTTTCAATGGTATTTTCCTCCTAGGGTTTTAATGCCATCACTATCCAAAAGACAAACTGCTATAGAGGCAGGAAAACAAAGGTTATTATATTATTAAATTATTCATGATTTCTAATCATTACAGAAATATTTCCCAGACTTCAACATTCCTGAAGAAGAAAATCCATGCATAAATCCTGGTCTCAAATAGGATTTTGAAATTATTTTTTTGTCCTTTCTTTCTTCCTTCCTTTTTTTTTCTTTTCTTTTTTGTTTTGTTTGGTTTGGTTTGGTTTGGTTGGTTTGGTTTTTAGAGACAGGGTTTCTCTGTTTGTCTTTCTTATTAAACTATGTAGTCCTTGCTGTCCTGGAACTCACAATGTATATCAAGCTGGTCTCCCAACTCACAGAGATCCACCTGCCTCAGCCTTCCAAGGGCAGAGATTAACGGGGTACCACCACTATGCCCCAGCTGATTTTGAAATTCTTGCCACAGCTAATTTCCTTCAGATTTTGAAGTAAAGTTAATATCCAGTCTGCCCAGCAGAGGGCAACCGGCCCACGCTCAGTGCTGGCTGACAGTGGAAGGCAGTGGTCACAAAATGCAAATATGGGTCCCTTGTCCCCAGACAAGAAAAGAAACTTGTTCCTTTGTTGTGCAGCCTCTCTCCACCTGGCATTGCTAGCTAACATCACATGTCTTCGGGCACAGGGATCCTGGAAGGCTGCCTGCATGTCAGGTCTTTAACATACTGGGGGGTGGGGGTAAGGGGGGGAGTGTTCCCGTCATGACTAGTACTCAGAAGGACAGACCCTCACCCCAGCCAACCCCTTGGATGCAGAACAGCATCAGGTGGCCCAGACTCAACCCTGGAGGTGGCCCCGGCAGCATGAGGTTCCAAACCCTGTGCTCAGCCGGCCCCCATCCTCCCGTGGGATTTCACTCACAGGGACTAAACACAGCCATTAAAGGCATGAGGAGTTCGGAGATGCTGGCCTTACAGCCCATATGGGCCCCAGTGACAAAACAGAGCACAGCCAACCCGGGGAGCTTCGGTAACTCTCTAAGCCTGGCCCAGACCAGCCTCTCAGCTCAGAGCTCCTACAGGCTTCCTGGAGCCCTCAAGAAAATGTGATAGTATTACCCATAGGCAAAGGGTGAGGATATCTCAAAGTCTGTACCCATAGGCAAAGGGTGAGGATATCTCAAACAGACTAGCTCATGACCTCTACAAGGTACCTCCAGGTTCTTATCGCCATCAAAGAAAGAATTCAGAGGAGATGGAGGAGGGAATTTCTTAGGCCAAGGAGTGTGGTCCTCTAAAGACTCACATTATGGGATTGTTGCACTGCTATGTCTACACACAAACCTTACTGGAAGGTAGGATTATTCCTGAGTCAAGAAGAGTCCTCATAGGGCAGGCATTGAGGCATTGTTGAGTGACAGTACTCTCTAACAAGTACTGCTTAATTATTCAGGCCCCTTGCTCCTTGCCCCATCATTAAATCTAAAGTTCAAGTCAAAACTAGCATCGTGCCAAGTGGTGGTGGTACACGCCTATAATCCCAGAGCTCTGGAGCAGAGGCAGGCAGATGTCTGTGAGTTCAAGGCCAGCCTGGTCTACAGAGTGAGTTCTAGAACAGCCAGAGCTGTTACACAGAGAAATCCTATCTCGTAAAAACAAAGATCAGAAACAAACAAGCAAAAAACAAAACAACAAAACTAGTATCGAACCAAGGATCTTTAGAGAATTTAAAAAAATCATTTTTTAAAAAAATAAGCCATGGAGCCAGCAAGAGCGGTGGCACAGTGCTCAGGAGGCAGAAGTCACCTAGGTCTGTATGGCAAGTTCCAGACTGATCACAGCTACACAATTAGACCCTGTCGCAAAAACAAAAGCAAAACACAAGCAAGCAAGCAAACCAAGTCATGGCAACTTCACATACTGTTTTCAGATTTCCCCAGCCTCTAATCTGTGATATTTCTGCACTACCAGTAAGGAGTAAAGGATTCTGGCAGGTTTGAGAAGGGTAAGCACAGCACTGGCAGGCTTTGCCTTCATCCTTCCCTCTTTTGTAAACAATAGATTACATCCCTAAAGTTAGCCACAGTGGTCTATTCCCGTATTTGTGCACTTATGCCAGACTCATTCTTAAGGCTGATCACTGAAGTCCAGAATCAAAAGCCCCCTTTGGCTGCCATAACATACTCAGTGCAAACATGCCACGTATCCCAGCCCTCCTACATCCCAGCCCTTAAGCATCCCAGCTCTCCTGCATCACAGCCCTCCAGTATCCCAGCCCTCCTGCATCCCAGCCCTGCAGAATCCCAGCCCTCCTGCATCCCAGCCCTCCAGCATCCCAGCCCACCAGCATCCCAGCACTCCAGTGTCCCAGCCCTCCATCCTGCATCTCAGCCCTCCTGCATCCCAGCCCTCCCTCCTGTATCTCAGCCCTCCTGCATCCCAGCCCTCCTGCATCCCAGCCCTCCTGCATCCCAGCCCTCCAACATCCCAGCCCTCCAGCCCTCCAGCATCCCAGCCCTCCTGTATCCCAGCCCTCCAGCATCCCAGCCCTCCAACATCCCAGCCCTCCAGCATCCCAGCCCTCCTGTTTTCCTCTTTAAAATCACACCTGCAAGATCACTTGCTGCTGTTTTCAGTCTAAGTCAGAGGTAGCCACTATTCTTCCCTGCTTGATAAAGTATCTATCTCTCTCTTTTTAAAAAAAGGTGTTTGGGTGTGACTTGTGCCTAATCTGGGGGTCCAGGAGGAAGCACCCCTCCTTCAACCCCCCAACCCTCCCACTCCTGCTGTGTGCCAGACCCTTCTAAGAGTGATTGGGTCGCTTCTTAGAGTCACACAATTTGTGGTGGCAGAACCAAACTGGAAGACCAGAGGCCCGGACTCCTGCCTTTGTCTCTGGGCTCCCTTGAGATCCCTGTGCTACACAGCCTGAGCTCATCATTTGATTCTGCGGTCAGCAGACGACAGGTGGCACCTTCTGCCCAGCACTTTGTAATTGATTCTGCTTGTTTGCAGAGTTCAGCTTCCACGGAGGATCAGCATAACAGTGATTTTTGTTTTCCTTCTCTTTCTTTTAATCATTCCAAACATACTCTTGGTCCCCAGCAGTTGCAAGTGGAATGTGAAAACACACAGCAGTGGCCCTGGACTGTGAAACACCACAATAGACAGGCGTGTGTGAGTCCATGCCTGCGTCTTATTGTTACCGTTATCTCTGGGTCCATTGTCTAGCCCTGAGCAGGATGCAAGTCCTGGCCCATTGACTGCCACTAATTAGCCACATCTGCATTTTGCATAGGACTTCCTCGGTGGTGATCAGGAACTTTCAGTGGGAGACCACACTCTGCATTCCTTCAATTTGTGTCCTCCTAATTAAACTGCAGATGGTGATTGCTTCTTCCTCTTGACTGAAAAGCTTAGATTTTATCACCGACTCCCTAGGCTCCTGTTCTATCAAAACCATTTAAAAAAAAAAACCTGACTCTAAGTAGCTGGGCAGACTGGACGACAGAGATAACTTTTAGATAATTATCTCATTTCCTAATTGGCAATAACTGTCACCGTGTGATGACCTGATGTGTATTACCAAAGTGACAAGGATTATACATTGCAATAGAACTAGACTGCACGAAATGGCTCCTTCCCTTGCACGACAGCCACCAGCCTGTCATTCCTTAGTCTTTAAAATGAAAAGACTCTACCTGACCTGTATATGCTTAAAGAGAAATTACAATAATTGATTTAACACTTTGGGGCAGGGCTTAACAATCTGGCTATCCAAGGTAGCACAGTAATAATATCACTGGTAACAAAATAATAATAATAATAATAATAGTAATTTTATTTCTGTACTTGTGTGGAGATGAGGGACAGCACAAGATCTCTTGGAGAGAGATCTCCAGGAGCGGTAGTGACAGACAGTTGTAAGTCATGTGATGGGACTCGAATCCAGGTCCTCTGGAAGAGCAGCAGGAACAGCAAGGGCTCTTAACCACAGAGCCACCTCTCTAACAATAAAAATGTCACTGTTTACTGCCTAGCTGTCTCCAATAGAACACAGACTTTAAAACTGGAAAGGACCCTGAGGATGCCCCAGTGCAAACCTAATTTGTAGAAGGGTAAATAATGTGTACACAGCAACCAGAGCTTCAGATAACAATTTTCAAGATGTTGCCACTAAACCTCGGGTGGTGGCAAAAGTCCTGAAACCCCAGGGCTCTGGAGACTGAGGCAGAAGGATTTTAAGTTTGAAGCCTGGGCCACATATTGAGACCGACCTCAAACAAACAAGGCTATTTCTACAGTGAACTCCCGGATGGAATAAGAGTCCATAATGAATTTTATGTCTTCCCAGGAAAATTCTTTGTTCTTTTTGCTAAAACAAAGTAAGTGTCTGTGGATATGCCGAAATCTCTACCTGGTGTGCATAGAAGCTGAGCTATGATCTGCTGGGAGCTTCCAGGAGGACATTCGTTTTTCTGACACTGAAGGACACACAATATTCACAGACAGGTCCTCCTTTGCCAAGCCTAACACCTGAAGGGCATCAGACAGCACCAGCTTTGCTGGACAATTCTATCAGCTGACCAGGAAACTGTTCTTCACAAGCTCACATGCTGAAATGCTCAATACCAGCTATGTGCTGGTTTGGAGGTTCAGAATTATTTTAACCTTTTTTTTTTAGTATTTCATGCATGAGTATTGTATTTACATGATTTTGACCTCCCTCTAATTTCTCCCTTGTCTCCTCTCCCCCACTGCCTAGCAAATTCATGACCTCTTCTTTAATTATTACTGTCACACACACAACACACATAGATACACACAGGTCTATATAGGAAGATATATATATATATAGCCCATCTAGTGTTGCTGACATGTCCATGTGTTGAGGGCTGACCATCTGGGGCTGGATGATGATCAACGGGAGCTCATTCCTGGAGAAGAATGATTCTCCCTCTCTCAGAAGCCATTAATTGCCCACAGCTCTTCATCCAGAGGCAGGGCTTGTGGAACCCTCACTCCCCTATCCATGCTGGCTCTTTAAGTTATCATTGGTCATAGAGTCTGAAAAACACAGGCTGTGAGGGAGATGTCAGCAGGACCACAGACCCGACACCCTCTGGGTAACCACCTCCTCTGCCCCCATGCCATGGGATGTCTTCTATGCAATGTCTGCTGTATCTGGGGTCATTCTTCTAAAACATTTATGCCTGGGCCCCACCCGCGACCCTGCAATCAAGTCTGTAGTCTTATCAAGGACCCTCATATCCGGGAACTAGTCATTAAAAGACATCACCTTAGCTGCATTCCATGCAATGAGATATCAGACACGGAAACACAAATACTGCATGCTCTCACATACATGTGGAAGCTAGAAACTCCAGCTCACCACAACCGAGAGTAGAACAACAATTACCCAGGGGTGGGCATCGAGGAAGGGTGGGGGTGGAGAGGGGGCGGTGGGCAGATATGGGTACAGTTGCACAGAAGAACTTCGAATATTCAGTAGCACAGCAGACAATATAGTTGGCATTGGCAATTGGAAACTTCGAAACAGAAAACAAGATTTGTTTCTATGTTCCCATGCCGTGTTCCTGCTGTGAGGACTTTCAGCAGCTCAGGCACCAAAGAGGAGCCAGGGAGTCGGCGGTGGACTAATCACTCAATTGACTTTCCTATCTGAGGGAGTAAAGTTTAATTCTCTGGAGCTGATGAAAAAGGGAAACAAACACATGCGTACACACACTCACACAAGCACACACACGTGCGTGCACACACCTTTAGGGTCTTTCTATCATCTCTCTCTATTTCTTTCTTACCTCTATCCAGATGTATCCCTTTTCTCTCTTGATGTCTTCCTTCTAACAAACTTTTTTTTTCTTTACAGCTTATATACCCCAGCAAAACCTTTCAAGCAGTATAAAAACTACAATGTGGTTACCACATTCTATTTTAAGTGAATGATTACAATGAATACAAGTTAAAAAAAAACAATGTTTTCCATATCCCTTACATAATCAAACATTTTACATATTACAGGTGAAAACCAAATTATCTCCAAGAGCCCACATACATTTATGTCCAAGCAATTTGTTATAGATTAACAGGGTGTAAGCAAGCAAGGTACATTTCTCAGCCAGTCCTTTTACTGGAAGATGGCATTTTGCAGTTACAAGGAAAGAATCAATTGCTTTATTATTTATCTTAAAAGGTAATCTTATAAAAAAAACTAAAAAGAATCACAAATCTGAAATTTTATATATGAAGAACAACCAGTCACCTCTATTTTAATCCTCAGGGTGCATACCCATTCATCAACAGGTTGTTTTTTTTTTATAGCAGAAAGCTGAGAGCAGAAATGGGTACAATGAATTAATCATCACCCTTGATCACCAACCCATCCTAGCAAGAAGGCTACATCAGCCAGCAATAGCCAGGCTGGCATTGTTCCTGTTCCCTGACCTCAATGAGTCCCTCACCCAACTATTACAAGTGTGCCTTTCTAAACTTTAAATTGTTCCCCCAAGATTTTCTACCTCAAAGCCATTAACAAAAACATCTCAGCCTAGCCTTCCTAACAATCTACATGCCTGAATTTCTTCTAAGGTGGTGGTTGAATCATTAATCATGGCTTTAGCAGCAATGCTTGGAAGAGTTATTCACTGTTATTGCAGGTACCAGTAACACTGCCCAATGAGGGGCTAGAACCCCCCTGAGACTTTTCATACAACCCATAGATTATGAGGGTTGTGGTGACCAGGAAGGCAACAAACAATCAGAGCTATGTTCAGCACCAGCGTGAGGTCCTCAGGACACATAATCCTCTGGGCTTTCCCTCTCCAAGGCTTACTCAGGCATGGCTTTGTCAACTGCCCAGCAATATTCCATGACTTCTAACGTGGCCTGTTGGTCCCCCACACTGTGTGACTCTTCCTGGGAATATGGTCAACCTGAAGAGAACACTGATGTAGATGATCCCACCCGAGCCTAACTTGCTGAACCTCTCGGTTCATTGGGGTCACTTAAAAGAGCATAAATAAGGGGTTCCTACAGGAGTGTCAAAGGCACCCCCACACCAGAAATCCCATCACACCCTCACAAATGCCACATCCCAGGAGCTCTCGGAAGGAACTGCAGGCTTGGAGTCTCCTTGCGTCAGCTTTTGTTACTATTTACATAACCTTGGGTAGGGGCCTTGGGAATCTTGTAAGTTTCAGGAACTTCCCAAGCATTGTAAATTTTGTTGACTTCCTAAGTCTGGAGTGCCCTCCCTCCTGGCTGAATGTTTGAATTAGGAGGCTGTTGGTACACAACATCCCAATACAAAGACATGATGTTAAAGGTGGTGGGTATGCCATTACCTTCATATGGTCATTCCGCACTATAGATATCTATTAAATATCTATTGGCACAATTATGTAACAATTATTTACATCACTTTAATCCCATTCAAGACATAATTGGAATTATGCAATCAAGTGCTCAATTTTTTTAACTTATTTTAATCTTTGCAGAAGAAAAAGACCTACTCCCCCTCCAAAGCCAGCTCAGGTCCCCATTCCTATCCTAAAGCCATCTCTGTCTCCATGCTCCCTGTAGGAAGCTGTTGCCAGCCCTTAGGCTGATGTGCAACCTGTTCATTTTGTCCCAGTGCAGGCACCATGGTCATGCTGCCCTCACCCTGGAGCTGCACCCAGCTAATGCCTGCTGGTACCAGGCTCCAGGCACAGGTAAATCCCTTCAGCTCCATGTCTTGGTTAGGGTTTCTACTGCTCTGGTAAAACACCATGACCAAAAACAACAACTTGGGGGAGGAAAGGGTTTATTTCAATTAATAGTCCATCAAAGTCAAGGCAGGAGTCTAGAGGTCACAGAGGAATGGGGCTTACTGGCTTGCTCTCCTTGGATTGCTTTTTAAAACAACAACAAAAAAAAAAAAACATTGATTTACTTATTATGTATACAATATTCTGTCTGTGTGTACATCTGCAGGCCAGAA
>LOEQ01005361.1:68795-82079 GCA_001685075.1 Bramus lutescens
GGTATAAGCTAGCCGTGCGGGAGCTGGGCCTGACGAAAAACAGGCCCGCTCCCCTATCACTACAAATCCCCAGTAAGGTTGAGGCAGTGGCACTAGGGTACTAGTTGGGAAATGGAATTTATTCTTTTTCGGAGCTAAAGGTATTAATAATTAATAATTAAGAAGCAAAATGGAGAGGGCCTGAAGAAAGGGGGGAAAGAACATGAGTGAGTCATTGAGAAATCATCTAGACATTATTATAGAGCAGATGACGAAGAAAGGCAAAGCAATTCAAGCAAAAAAAAGGCTAAATCAAAACAACTAAAAGTTGAAGTAAAAAGCATGAATAAAAAATAAAAATTATAAGTCAGTGGTGGCGCGCACACCTTTAATCCCAGCACTCGGGTGACAGAGGCAAGTGGATCTCTGTGAGTTCAAGGGCAGCATGGTCTATTTCTACAGAGTGCTGGGATTCACAGAGAAACCTTGTCTCAAAAAACTAAATAAAGAAACTAATTAATTAATTAAAAATTACAAAAGAACTAAAACAACATTGAAGCTGTTATAACCACTTCCTGGGTGGAATGAAGAAGGCTTCTCCCTCCCCCTCAACTGCCTTTTTTTTTTTGTCAGGCTCCAGAGATGGGTTGCAGGCAGGTAGTCTTGGTTACACAAAGTTAGATGAGTTCTGCCTTTGGCTGGGTGGCGACTCCACTTTCTGCCTGAGTTCTTAGTCTGGGTACAGGAGAGGTGGCCCAGTGGTTAAGGCACTGACAGCTCTTGCAGAGAACCTGGGACCAGTTCCCACATGGCAGCTCACGGCCATCTGTAACTCCAGTTTCAGGGGATCTGATGTCCTCTTTGGGCCTCCACAAACACTATACACAGACACACATGTACGTGCAGGCTAAATACTCACACACATAAAAATAAATTAATCTAAAAAAAGGAAAACTAAACTGTATATAACTGACTTTTTTTCTTGGTCTGTTAAAAAAAAATGTCATATTTCTCTTTGACAATATTTTTCTCCCTGAAGTCTCTTTGGATTCCAGGTGTTTCTGGTCAGTCAGCCCTGGTATAAAGAAACTAAGTCCGTATTGGAGCCCACTCACTTTTTTCCAATGCTTCTCGATACCACGGCTATTTAACTCTCCACCTAGCGTCGACCCCGCACCTCTGGCCACCCTCTGTCCCACCCCCTGCATCGCCTTCTGTCCTTCGCACCATCTAAACCTCCAGAGCCCTGGCATCTCCCCAGTGTCTTTGGGTTTTATGAGACACTCTCTGGTTCGCCTCCTCATCTGGATTTGTTTCTTCGCCACCAACGCCCCTCCCTTCCCACTAGCCAGGGAGGTCCTCACAGGGCGTCATTTGCCCGTCTGCCTGTGACTCGTTTTTTCTCTCATCTCCTTCCTTTATGATTCTCCATGCTGGCCGCTTCCGTCAGGTGCTCCCTCTAAAGCAGATTCAAGTCATACTAGAGCATTAAAAAAAAAAAAGTAGCATCGGCATCTAAGAGCTGAGGTACGCACCATTACTGTTTGCGACTTTAGAGAATATCTACAAGTAGGACCAGACAGAAAGACAAACACAGGATTTTATAAGGTATTGTGGGCACGTAGTTTTGCAAACTTAACAAATTGAATAGTTCTGTTGAGCGACAGCAACCACTGTGTGCCTTTTGCCTCCTAATGACGTGTGAGCAGGGCACGTGTGAGCAGGGCACGCTTCTCCTCGGAAAACACTGGAGTAACGTAACAAATGCATTGGAATAGGATCCACAAGAATGCATTAGCAGAAATTAGTTGAGTAGGATTTCAGAATCATGGTCCCGTGCTGGCCCTAGAAGCTTGAACACAGCTCAAGGCCCAAGCAAAGAAAAACGCAAAGTGTTTGAAGAAAATGGCTCCTGAGACCTGAGAAGGCTGAAGCCTTTAAACTTCTTTTATGAGACTGGCCAAGGAGGGAATATTTTAAACTGAGGAAAAGGAAGTACATAGATAAAATTTTGTTTTGTTTCTTAGGATAAAAATTTGTTTTGTTTTCTAGAAGCCTTCTTCCAGGAAACCAGTCCTTTCCCACCTAGAAGTTCATGTTTCCTGAGAAAAACACAGTGAGAGAGAGAGAGAGAGAGAGACTCTCTCTCTCTCTCTCTCTCTCTCTGGCATAGTGTGGAGATTCAGTTAGTCATTAAAAAGCTGCAGACCCCCAACCCCCGATGTTTTTGGTACAGGAAGGGTATGAGTAACTTTGAAGAGAGCCTGGAGAGTCAAGGGGCAGAAAGAAAGCAGGTACACAGGGTGTGGACCTGCGCAGCTGGACAGCAGGGCAGTACGCAATTCTCCTCGAAGATGGCTGGGTTTCAGCCAATGATTAAGATGCAGAACACTCTAGGACAGAGACCTTGGGAATAAACCACTCTTCAAATCTCTCCCTTCCACTCTGGGAAGGAACTTGAACGGACTGGTTTTAGTGAACCACAGCACCTCCTGGTGGTGGACTGATGAAATGCAACCCGTGTGTGTTAAAGATGGCCTACGAGGCAAACGGGGCGGGGTGGGGGGGGCAGAGTTCCAAAGAAGTAAGACTTCTCTGGTTGGGACGCTCTGGATTTTCTTAAACACCAGACTGCATCTCCAAATATGCTGGCTCCAGCTTGGGATTTTATTCCAGGGGCCAGAGACAGGGCTCAGGCCCCAGCATGGCAGGTGTGAATTATATAGGTAATCAGCAGGAGTACAGGTGCTCAGTGGGTAGAAAATTAACAAGAGAAAGTATCTGAAGTGGGATCCTTGCTGCATTGACCTATTAGGTTCACCAGGAAGACAGGCGAAGATGTGGAACCTCCTCAAACGTCAAAAGTGAAATGCAATAACTAAAGTGTGTTGGGGGGGGTCCTAACCTGACCCCTGAGGGCTCTTTAATAGAATTAGATTTTACAAGGATATGTTTTTGATGCACCCAGGACGGGATCCTCTGTTACCCAACCAGGCCCACTTTGCCCACTCAAGTGAGTGGTCTTCCGAAGAGCTTATTCATGAGGGAGTGAAACCCCCCAACACAAGGATGGGCTCCCCTGAAGACATGCTCGAAGGGGACTAGGGGGTAGAGAAACAGGCTTGTCTGAAGCACAAAGGGAAGAGACCGGAGGAAAGAGACGTGATGTCATCTGTCATATGAGCAGTTAAACTTCACGGCTCTTCCGGGAACATGTCAGAAATTGACCATGTTGGCTTAAGGTGTGGGTGGAGTTTCAGCCTTCTGATGTGAAAGGTGACACAGGGGATACCTGTGTGGGTCCCCCTGAAGGTTGGAGGCTTCAATTTGAGATCAACAAACTATCCCCAAGGCCCTATAAGACAGAGCATACAAGGAGAGTCCTTCAAAGTTGCACTACAAAGTACTCCAAATAGAACATGCAGAACTAATACAGACAGTCCTGAGTTTTCATCGGGGAAGCAGCAGTTCTAGCCAGGATGGGCACGAAGGTGATCACCCGGCAGGTGGCAAACGGGTGAGAACGCATGGGTCTTTATTCTGTTCCTAAAGACGCCTGCTTTCTGGAGAATTTCTGAGATATGACATGGCCATTAAAACAATGACTCCCGCGTGTCATTGTGTAAACACTGTACCCCTGTATCAAAGAAACCGCCCATCAAAGAAAGTGGACCACGCCAGTAATTCCACCTTTCAGACTGTTAGGTAAGGGCCAGCAGAAAGGGCCCGATAAGGCTGTTTCTTTAAATGCTGAAGATTTTAAACATAAAGACCCTCAAGAAATCTGAACCAAGCACCTCATATGATCCTACCCACAATATGCTAAAAACCACCTCGCCACCCTCCTGTGAGGTCAGTACTGTTGTGACCATTTGAAAGATGAGAAAGCAAAGGAAATAGCTCAGAGAGGCCATTAACTTGCCTAAAGCCACAATGACTGCACCCTGAGCTGTGGCCTCCTTCCTGGACAATATAGGATGCTGTACTTCCTGGCACCTGCGGGTTCCCAAAAGCTTTTCAGAGTGCTCTGCAGGCGCTCCCTCGCTGCTCATAACAACACACAGGAGAACAGGCAGCGTGGAGACACCATGTCACAGTGAGAACCTGAGACCCACAGAGACTCCATGAGCCACCCAGGACAGCAAGCAAGTGCCAAGGGCCAGAATGGGACTTGAAGGCAGGCAACTTCTGCTCTGAGGCCAAAACCTTCACCACCTTCTGTCTTATGCAACCCCAGGTTGCCGTGTAGTTTCTATCCAAATAACCTAACAGTTTGGCTATTGCAGGTTTTCTTAAAGTCAGTTTGTGTCGGGTGATTCGGTTTTTCATTGTTTTGTATTTGACAAGGTCTCATTGTGTAGCTCTAGTTGACCTGGAACTCCTTATGTAGACTAGGCTGGCCTTGTACTCAGAGATATCCACCTGCCTCAACATCTCAAAGACCCAGAACTAGAGGTTTGTACCACTGTGCACAGTCTAAAACAATAATTCAAAGCCACAGTAAGAATAAAGGAAGTTGTGGCAAGAAATACCCACACAATGACAAGACTTGTCATTGTCAGAACTGGTAATGTCACTAGCAGTGACATACCAGAAAAAGATGGACTTCAAATGGGAGGATTTGGGTCACTAAGTCAGAGGAAAGAAAGACCAGGAAAGAAAATATGGCTACCCTCAAACACCTGAGCAGGGAAAGCTTCTGAGATAGTGCAAGACACAAGCTGAAACAGAGCCCAGTGCTCCCCACTCATGACGATACATGCCCAGTGCTCCCGACTCATGATGAAAGAGTACCTAATACTTCCCAATCCAAGGTCGTATAGAACCTGATACTCCCCTACCCAAGATCATATAGATAGCACCCAGTTACTCCACACACCAAACACACACAACATCACGTCAGTGTGCTTGAACCTGGCCTCCTTTAGGGAAGAGTAGTAACTAGCTGACTCCACTGTCTTCCTTTTTGCACTTTGTTGCTCACTGAACTCCATATCTATCTGTTCTTGTGAGAAGAGCTGAAACAAGTCAGATGGTGGTGCACGCCTTTAATCCCAGCACTCGGGAGGCAGAGGCAGGTGGATCTCTGAGTTTGAGGCCAGCCAGGTCTACAGAGTGAGTTCCAGGACTACTCAGAGAAACCCTGTCTTGAAAAAACATGACAAAAAAGGGCTAAAAACAAACAATAATGCTATGTCAAGTCCAATTTGTCACTTTTTTACTTTGAGATACAGGCTTACCAAGTAGCCCAGGCTAGCCTCTTCATTCTTTTTAGCCTCCAGAGTAGTGGGATTACATAAAGTTTACTTTACAGTAAATAAATATTTTTGAAGACTTCATACTGCACAAGATTTATTGTCTGGGGCTGAAGAGATGGCTCAGCAGTCAAGAACACTGACTGCTCTTCCAGAGGACCAGGGTTCAATTCCCAGTTCCTGCATGGCAGCTCACAACTATCTGTAATTTCATTTCCAGGTATCTGACACCAGTGCACATAAAAATAAAAAGTAAAAATAAAAATAGAAAAAGTATTGTCTGTTCTGGGCTGAGCAGTCAGCCCTCCTCAAACTGTCCCAAACTCCATGGTAGAAAGTGAAAAGTCTACCTGGAGGCTGTTCCCTGGCTTCTCTTTAGTTGGATGCTAGAGGATGAGAACAGGTTGGAACAGAACGCATTAGGAAACGGACACTGACACACACAGATATGCACGCACGCACACACATACACAAACACATACACACATACAAACGTGAGCACATACACAAGCACACATACGAAAGCGAGCATGCCCTTGCACATGCACACACACGCACACACACATACGAACATGAGCACACACGCGTGTGTGCGCACACATGTACACATATACGAACGCGAGCATGGCCATGCACATGCACACACACACATACGAACATGAGCACACATGCACGCACGCGTGCACACATGAACGCGAACGTGCGCACACACGTACACATATACGAACGCGAGCACGCCCATGTGAGTGGGTACACACACATACGAACGCAAGCACACGCACACAGCGGAGGCAGGGAGGCAGAAAGGGAGGGGGAGGAGAGCCTTTACACAATGAAGTCTATTTCCAGCTCATGTCCCGCGTGCAGTACGGACCAGGTGGGGAAGTGTTAGCATCCACAGACTTCAGCTGATGGAGAGTCACTTCCTTCGTAATGGTAGAATGGGAACTGAATTGGGCATAGACTCTCATGTCACCTTCTGCCCACATTTCTTGGGCAGAAGCAAGTCACAGGATGTGTACAACTTTAAAAGAGGCAATAAAATGCAAATTTAGACTGTGTTGAGAAACAGAGAATTCACTTACGTCCAACCCTAATGACTGGGACATCCCGTAAATGTCACCGGAGAAAGGAAATTGGAGCAGAGTACAGAAGAATGTGATCACCCCCCCTCCAAAAAAAAAAAAGGCCTCTTTAACTCTGTGACCTCAACTGAAGACTGACATGAAGATTTTCCCAAGAACAGTGGCAGGTGTTGAAAAGGAAATCAGCCAGGAGGTACTGAGCCCCAGTACCTTGGGCCCTTAGGTAAGCCACAAAGGCCATCTCAGTGTAAGCGGTGTGCTCAGCCCATCCGCCAACAGCCAGCCTCTGACAGGGTCCCCTGGAGTGAGCAAATGAGGCCACCTCGGGAACAAGTCAAATGCTGTCTTTCTCAAGAATTGAAACAGTAGACAGAGCCAGGACTACTGGGAGGGAAGGGAAGGCGATGAAGGCAAACATTCTCACATCTTCCTCTGGGGGCACTCTGGAAGGCTGGTGTCCAGGTACTGGGCTTCTCTTACTGGGGAAGCCCTAGAGTGTGTGACAGTCATTCACTCCAAGCCCCTGTCTTGGCTCTGTGACCCCGAGAAAGGAGAATACACACCTGAGCTGGCAGAATGAGGATGTGCGCAGTTCACAGCAGAGCCAACAAGCTGCTGGCAGAGCGAATGCCCTCGGCGCTTCCTGCCAGAAGGTACCTGGACACGGGTTTGCTTCTTGCAATTCGTCATTTCAGTGAGGTGCACGTTCATCAGGGTCTCACTGGGAGAGAAAGAGCCAGAGAACACACTGCGAAGTGCTGGCGATACAGCTTTGTCAGTAGGACAGGCAGCCAGATTTAACCTCCTAACAGCAGTCCAGGTGATAGGGGCACATGCTCAAAGCTGCGATGCTGCTCCCCTGACGCTCAGGCTGCCTGAGAAAGTCTGCGCGAACGCGCGCGAAGTGAATCGAAGCTCCTGAAGCCTGCTTTTATGCCCATCTTGTTAAACGGGGAAAGTCCACCCGACCCCGCCAATACCAGATCACCTGCCTGAAATCTTTGCAAATGACCAATGTCTATATTTTCTTAGGAAGACATTCCAATGTGTGCCTGAACTACTTAAAGCACACATTTAAAAAAAAAAACATTTTTAAATGCTGACTTTGGGGTTGGGGGTTTGTCTGTGGTCCTGGGGACTAAAGCCATGCCTCATCCATGGCAAGAAGGAGTACCTCCTGTGGATTCCAGGCCAGCCTGGGCTGCAGAGTGAGGTCCTGTCTTAAAAACTAAACCAGGTTCAGAAGCACCATGTTAATGCCTGCCATCAGAGCCATCTACTCTGAAGAAAAGGTTTGATTGTCCTCTGACGAATGCCTCATTGACTACTTGTTTTGGGAATTCGGGTGAACAGATGGTCTAGTCAGACCTGAAGAGCTCACACTGAAAATGTTTTTCTTTTCAGTAGCATTGCCTCTAACATCCAGATTCTCCTCGAAAGGTATAGCTGGTAATGGTGGGCTCTGGACACACCACTCCGAAATAGGCACTCTGGTGTGCAAAAAGGCGAAAGCAGAAACGTCATTGTCACTTCCTTTCAGGCAGGAATTAAACCCAGGAAAGAGGCTGTGGGTGCAACTGGATTGTCGAGCATGGGCTTAGGAAACATGAGGTCCTGGGGTTGATCCTGAGCAACAACTAACAAACCAGGCAAGGTCTTCTGACCTCCTCGAGAGGTACCGTTCCTACTGAGTCACAAGGGAAGAGTCTGGATAAGCAGGCTTTGATAGCCCACCTTATTAATACAAGATGGCACTTTATTATCCAATCCCTTATCCCCATAATGACCTCCTTCTTCATCTAACCAAACCAGAAGGGAGTTGGGCACACCTCTCTCCAGCTGCAAGGCTCCATTCCAGGGGCCCCTGAGCCAGTCAGCGTGGCCTCCCACGCTTGAAATCCCCTTTATCTGGCATTTCTAGGAGACAATATCTCACAGCAAATGTCTTGCTCCTCTGGCCCTTGTAACCTTCCCTCCCCCTCTTCTGCAGTGACCCCTGAGCCTTAGGTGCAGGACCTGTTGCAGATGTACCAGCTAGGGCTGGGATGACATGCTCTCTGCATCAGACAAGCTACACTCACAAATTCCATCAACATGGTGGCCTAAGAGAGACCTGAACAATGATGACACCCGTGAACATGCTAACATGGAAAGGGAAAACTTGAGGGGCCTCAACCCTAGCAATGAACTGGTGGCAACTGGGGAATGTTGAAAGCGGGGAAAACCATCGTCCCCAGGATAGAGCCCTCGATTCATTATCCAATACCACAAGTGGTCAGCTCTAAGATCATATACATACAAGTAACATTATAAGGGCGGAGTAGGTTGTATTTTTGTGCTTGTGTATTTAGGGAAGCATGTGTATATGTATATATGTATGTATACATATGTATATATGTAACAACAATTAAAGAAAAAATGAGATCATGAATTTGAGAGAGAGCATGGGGGTTGAACAGAAAGGTTTAAAGAGAGGAAAGAGATGGGGAATAATGTAATTTTATTATAATTTCAAAAAATAAATTGTTTTTAAAATCAGTTTTATTGTCTTTAATAAAAATAAGAGGCTGTGGCATGCCTTTAATCCTAGCACTTAGGAGGTAGAAGCAGGAGGCTCTCCACAAGTCTGAATCCAGCCTGATCTACAACAGAGAGCTCTGAACTAGCCCAGGGCTACACAGTGAGACCCTGTCTCAAACAATGACAAGAAAACAAGACAATAAAAACCCTAGCATTAAAAACACATAGGCCAACTCCTTTCATTAGGTCTTCATTCTCTTAAGAATTCTTCCTATCCCAGAAAGTTCATGCTAAATGGATTTGTGGGCTTTCCCCTTACTGTGGGAGCCTCTGTCACGGATCTAAGAGGGCAAGGGAAGACACTGACGAGCTGTTGAGACATTTCCACACGGTTGGTGGCCATCCAAAACGGTGTTCTCAGGAGGGTATCCATGACACACTGTTCTGGTGAAGTGGCAGAGAGACAACTCCCAGGCAACAGTGGGGCTGCAAGTGATGTGACGTTTGTACGTGATGAGATACCCATTTCTCAAATAAAAAATATCCGCGAAGAGAAGAATTATGACTACTACTTACAACAACTTTTCATAAACATCCCCAGGTTCCAGGCACAGGACAAAAGATGTGACTCACCCTTCACGGAGGGCGGCACAGCCAGGGAAATGGCCCTGGGGAGGATTGCTTCCGCAATCATGCCTGAGGGTAGCTCTCCAGAGGTCTGTAGGAAGCTGATAATAGGGCATTTTGCTGGAGGGTCGCTGGTGAAAATCTAAGTTTTGAAGAGGATTTCCTCAGTTAAAAATGTCTCATTTCCAGATCTTGCCTTGAATTTTTACAGTTTCACAACTAGAAAGACTTCAGGCTTAAAATGACAGACATCGAACTGACTTGTTTGCCACTGCGCCTCAAGATGGTAGAGAGAGAGAGAGAGAGAGAGAGAGAGAGAGAGAGAGAGAGAGAGCTGTCATCCCGCTGCTGTCAGTATGCCCACAACCCTACCTGCAGGAGGCCTTCCCATGATTGCAGGCATCAACATGTACCCGCGGCATTTCTCAAAAGGCTACACCCCAGCCTCTTTGGTCCCACTTGGTCTGAGGTGGGGTGAAGAGTCTGAATCTTAGAAACATTCTAGAAGGTTCCTCAGACCTTCAGAACAAGTCCAGAAACATTGAAACCTGGTCAGTTTCTCATATTAAAAAAAAAAGTAGAAAATGAGTGTCTGATGTGCCGAAGTCTCAGCCCCTTTCACATTGCTGGCGGGGATCTAATACAGTGGCCGTGGGCAGAAGTCTGCAGTCCCTCCAAATGTTGTGGATTCAAGTACAGCGTGGTCCAGGAACTCCCATTCTGGACATACACTGGACAGGTCTGAAAGCAAGCTCTTTAAGAGGCTGTATGTTCATCAAGCAGCCCAGATACCTATTAATGGATTATTGCATATAGTTTGTATATGCCGTGGAATGTGGCACAGCCTTGAAAAGGAAGTGAGACCTGGCCAATGGATGAGCTGTGAGAACATCATTCTGCTAGAAACAAAGCTTTCACAAAGGGCAGATCACTGCAAATGGATGCAGGACCTAAAGGAATCCAGTTCATTTATAGCAGCGTGGAATGGTGAGTGCCAGGTGGAGAGCAGAGGGATGAGGAATGGCTGCTTAATGGATACTCATAAGATGAGATGCTTTGGATGGATGGCTGTGATGGCCACACAGTGCTAGGAGTTGGTTAGTAGCAGTGAGCTACAGACTTAGAAGTGGAGAGCATGTAGCTGGTGCACACCTGTGATCCCAGCACTGGCGAGGTGAGGAAGGAGGGTCGTTCAAAGTTGTCCACAGCTATAATCCAAACTCAAGACCAGTGTGAGCTATGTGGGACCTTGTCTTGAAGGAAAAATAAAAGGTAAATAGTAGTGAATGCATTCAACACAACTGAAAACAGTTATTTTAAAACCAAACGGAAAGAACATCGCACAAAGAATGAATTACTAACCGTGTCTTTGTTTTTCAGGCAGGAGGTGGAAAAATCTGAGTCAAAATTCTCTAGGACTCATAGAGACTGAGCAGTCTGCACAGTTGGCCAAGCAAGCATAGTGCAGATCTCTGCATCTAATGACTTGAAAAGGCCAGCCATCCACATTCAAAGACAGCTTTTAGAGATCCCAGGGTCAGGGCTGGAGAGATGGCTCAGTGGCTGAGAGAACTGACTGGTCACTCTTCCAAAGGACTAAGGTTCAATTCCTAGAGCTCACATGACAACTCACAACTGTCTGTGACTCCAGTTCCAGGGGACCCACAACTTCACACAGACATACACATGCGGGCAAAACCCCAATGCACACAAAATAAAAATTAGAAAAAAAAGAAACTAGCAATGTAAGACACTGATCACTTCAAATTCATCATTAGACAGTTTCCCCATTCTCTCATAAACACATGCTTCCTTAGACAAAACTGACTACAGCATCAACGCATTGCCGCTTACTTTAAATCTGATTGGAGAGATGGAGGAGTGGTGGAGAGCGCTTGCTCTTGCAGAGGAGTTTTATTTCCAACATCTGTATTTATCAGTTCACAATCCTGGCAATCTGAAGTCCCGTTATGGACAAGCACAATGTGTGCTCAGGTGTGTGTGTGTGTGTGTGTGTGTGCGCGCGCGCGCGCGTGCATGTTTGTATCGCAGTGGTGTTAAAGTCTCTGTTTGACAGCTAGGTTTTAAGTTGGCTTCGGACATTCTAGCTCTCTTCTACCTGCCCTCCCCCAAAGAACTCTTAGAAACTTGCCATGCTCCAGAGCCTTGACCCTTGACCGAATACAGAGAAAATGGTGGTAGTTGGTACCCAGCGACAGCCTGCAGCATTCTGGCTTCACAGCTGACTCCAAAGTCACACCCAGGCTCCCTGTGGCCTCCTATGAAACCTCCTCCCAACTCTCCTTTAACATTTTCTGTGGATGACCTGCCCGGGGTGACATATAACAACACATGCTCCACTAGGGGCCATCAGAGGGCAGGAGACAGAGGCAACAGCTAAGCCGCCAGGCTTTCTTTCCTCCTGCCTAATTTTCAGGAAGTTTCCTTCCAGATCTTTGAGCACTTCCTGTCCTCCTCACCTCAGTCATGTGTTAGGCTCAACGTGACTTTTTTTTTTTCCTATAGGGCGTATATGGGACTGCTAGAGGAAACAGGACAGACATAAATACACTTTTGTTGAGGCTATAGGACCTGAGAACAATAGCCCATTGCTAGTAGGGACAACAGCTGAGCAAGGGGTGACTCTTTTTCTCCACGAAAGTGACAATTATATTCTTCATAGCTGTTTCTATGGAGCTAAAAGCCCATCTGCAATTGCAATAGCTTCCCTAGTGGGTAAGAGGACCTGGTAAGGCCTTAGCTCCGACCCCTTCCCCACAGGTCTTCTCCACAGGGAGCATTTCATTGTCAGAACACAAGTCGGGCAGACAGTGGCACTCCAGAGAGATGTGAAGAGGCTCCCAGGACTGGGGTCACCTTTGGTCATAGGACCAAGATTTCACTTTAGAAGCAAAGCTGCCTTCCTCAGATCTCTTCCAGAGTCTCTCCCTAAGGCCTCCCTAAGGCCACATCCTCTCATAACAATTACACCCACAGTCCAGGCTCCACTCATCCCTTTATCTGCTCTGTGGGGACCTCGAAGGAAGAGTTTTCTAGTTTTTGAATTCTCAATACACATGATTTTTATTTCTGAGATGGCTTGTGAGGCCCTAAATTCTGATGTGCAAAACGTGCCAGTGTCTGAAGCCCTGGGAACTTGGAGAACAAGAGAAGCAGGTACAGGGCCTGGAACTCTTGTTTCCGTCAAATCAGAGGTGCTGAGACCAAACTAAGAATGAGCCAATGAGAGCAAAGGGAGAAACTGATGACGGAAAGCTATTTGGCCTCACCTCCCTAATGGCCCTCCACCCTGGGCACTCTGAGGTTTTATTTGATTTTGTTTGGTTTTTCTGAGACCAGGTTTTGCCGTGCAGCCAAAGCTGGCCTTGAACTCACCACTCTCTTGCCTCAGCCTGCTGAGTTCGGGATTACATGCTGTGCATTACCACTGTTCCTTCCACAGGAGAGAATAAGAGAAATGGAGGTGTGTGTGCCTCGGACCTGGTTGCCGGCAAGCTAGAGGAAGCTGACTCTTGAGGTGGACCCTAGGCTTCAGGTGCCACTGGGCATACCTGAGAGAGGGAAGGCAGAAGGAGGAACAGAGACAAAACTGGGAGCTCTGGAGTGGGCTGGCCCTTTAAAGTGACCCGGTCTAAGGTGGCAAGGAGAGGGGGAAGTAAAGGGGTGATGGGGGGAGGCATTTCAGCTTTACATCCCGGTGCACACTAAACCGAGCCTCCTTATTCCTCATGTTCTGAGGATGTGAGAACATGGCTGTACTGGAGATAGACCCTTGAGGGAGGTAATTTAGGTCAACT
>LOEQ01005362.1:26140-39769 GCA_001685075.1 Bramus lutescens
CTCAGCTTAATGCATGGTGTTGGTGCATGGTGCTGGCAGCTGGCTCCATCCCACTGACAGCAGCTGGTTTTAGCTGTTGTGGGATATTATTTGAAGACATGTCACATTTGTTTATGCTGTGGAGCATTTGTTTAATGATGCAAAGATGTGTTGCATTCTTTTATATTGCATTTGTTGAACTCTATGGTGTTACTTTGCCTGTCTAAAACACCTGATTGGTCTAATAAAGAGCTGAATGGCCAATAGCTAGGAAGGAGAATGGATAGGTGTGACTGGTAGGCAGAAAGAATAAATAGGACTGGGGAAGGAGAGGATAGAGGAGCAAGAAAGAGGAAGAGAAAAAGACTCCAGGGGTCAGCTACCCAGCTACACAGCAAGTCACAGAGTAAGAAGTAAAAAAGCTACACAGAAATAGAGTAAAATAAAGGCCCAGAGGCAAAATGTAGATGGGAGAATTTAAGTTAAGAAAAGCTGGCTAGAAACAAGTCAAGCTAAGGCTGTGCTTTCACAAGTAAGAATAAGCCTCCATGTGATTTATTTGGGAGCTGGGTAGCAGTGTCCCCAAAGAAGAAAGCCAAAAAGTAAAGAGTAAAAGACAGCAACAACTACAAGGGGCACCTCTGCATGTCCCGTCCTGGCCCACCCGAGACACTGTGGGACTAGAAAGTCACATCTGGTTCCTTGTCCAGAACTTTCCTTAGCTTTTTTGGGTTCAATGTTTAGATATTCAAGCCCCCATGTTGGATGTCACAGGGAATGTTGTGCTTTGAGGGCATTTCTTAATGTACCTCACGGGCTCATGAATTTGAATACTTGGTCCCAGGTCAGTGGTGCTGTTGAGGGAGGCTATGAAATCTGTAGCAGGTACGGATTTCTGGAGGAAGTATGTCACTGGGGCTGGGCTTTGTGAATGTAGCCTTGCCCTGCTTCCTGTTTTCTCTCTGCTTTCTGTATGCAGGTAAAGCATTATCTCCCCTCTTCCTGCTCCTGCCAGAGTGAGATGCTTTCCCAACCATTATGGACTCTGGCCATTCAGAACAAGAAGGCAAAAGAAAACCAACCAACCAAAATCAATCAATCGATCAATCAATAAAAACACAGCAAGAGAAAAGTAACAAATACACCATCCAATAATGTAAGGTAAGGCTGGGGTAGGGGCATCAAGTCATTTGAGGCTTGTCTTTGAAAAAACATAGTGATAGCTCAGTCCATTCTTCTTTTCTCTCTCTCTCTCTCTTTTTCTTCAAATTGTGATGTAAAGTTACCTACTGAGTTACTTTGCCTCCATCCTTAAAGCAATGAAGCCAAATGACTATAGAAAGAAGCTTCCAAAACAGTGAGCCAAGAGAGACTTACTTTCTTTATAAATTATCTCAAATACCCTGCCATACTAACAGAAAGCAGGCTAATGCAGAGTCTTTGCAGTTGTAATTAGTTAAAGTGAAGTCATACTGAATTAGGGTTCTAAAGATAATGATGGATGTTATCCCAAGAAGAGGAAAGAGCTGGGGTTGGGAGTGTAGTTCGGTGGTAAAAGCTCTTCAATTCATATGATAGGAGACTGACTACTGCCAGTTGTCCTATGGTCTCCATATCACGACACACTTGTGCACTCACAAGGAAAGAAGGAAAGAAAGAATGAAAGGAAAGATGGAAGAAATAAAGGAGAATTTACCTAGAATGCATAAGGCCCTGGGTTTTGTAGGCAGAGACTGCTCATTCATTTCCTGGCTGCCCAGACCTGCAATAATCACACAGAAACTATATTAATTAAAACACTGCTTGGCCTATTAGCTTAGGATTCTTATTAATTAACTCTTACATCTTAAATTAACCCATTTCTATTCACCTGTGTTTCGTCACAAGGCTGTGGCTTACCTGGGAAAGTTCCAGCATCTGTCTCCTTCAGCAGCTACATGGTGTCTCTCAGCACTGCAAAGAGAAGAGGAGGAGAGAGATGGGGACAGCTGTAGATGGAAGGAGGCCATGGAGCAATGAAGGCAGAGACTGGAAGCATAAAATGCAACTACATTATTAAGAATACCAAGGATTGCCAGCAAGAAGTAGAATAGGGAAGAGTCAGAAAAGATGCTTTTCCTACAGGCTGTAATGGATGCAAAACTATGCTCATATTTCTGGGATAAGGCTTCATTATGTAGCTACAACAGGCCAGAAATACATTGTATAGACCAGGCTGCCCTCAAAAAAACACAGAAATCCACCTGCCTCTGCTTCCAGGTGACCATCACCAAGCCTGGCCCTGCCCACAGCTTGATCCCACACTTCTTATCCCCACAGCAGCAAGAGAATCAGTTTGTGTGGTTGAAAGCCACTGAAAACTTTAAAACTGTTTGTTTATTTGTTCATTTATTTATATTTATCTATCTGTCAATTTGTTTATTGGTAGGGTGCATATGTGTGTGGACATCAAAGAACAACTTTCAGGAGTAGGTCCTTACCTTTCACCTGTTGAGGCAGCTCTCTCTTGTTCCTGAGGCTAGCTAGCCCAAAGTTTCCAGCTGATCCTCCTTCTATATCCTCACGGGAATTCTGGGATGCATCCAGCTTTTTACATAAGTTTGGGCTACAGAGATCCAATTTAGGTCACCAGGCAAACTCTTACTGCTGAAGCATCTCCTAAAACCACAAAATTTTGATGTTCACATTTTATTACTTCCTTTCCTAAAAGTAGAATAATTATATATATATTTTTTTGAACAGGGAGGGTGGGGTCTCACTATGTAACCCTGGCTGGTCTGAAGCTAGCTATGTAGACCAATCTGGCCTCAAACTTACAAAGATTCACCTCTGCCTCCAAAATGCTAGAATTAAGGGTGTGCCACCATTCCGGCCTAAATAGTTGTATGTTTTAAATAAAAATGTTCCCCAATATGTTTAGAAATAAACTTACTTAGTAATCACTCTTTTCAAGAATGAGATATTATTGGGAAACTGTCTATCAAGTTACAGAATAAAAAAATAATTTCTTATTATCCTAAAAAATTTTATTTTTAAAGACTTACACTCAGTGCAAATAACTGTAAGGCAATTCACTATCCCTGTATAGGAAATTTCCTGAGGGCAGTAGCGGAGGAATCTGACCTGTTCTGCTACTTCTCAGTCAGCTACCCTTATTTTAAAACTTTTGTCCCTTCCCCATTAAATTAGTGATTATTTAGACCTTCTAGAATTGCTAAAATTATCTATCATTTTCAACAAAATGCTCCTTTTTCTGTTCCCTAGAAACAACATAAAACTCTAAGCATGAGAAAGTTCGCCATTTATTTACAGTCTTTATCAAGCAAATAATATTCATATTTTGAATTATGCAAATAAGCATTTACATGATAAATCGTAATTGCTCTCAGACAGCTGTTTATAATTGGGTAAATGAGACACACTTTTAAATTGTCTAAATACATACTTACCCATGTTTACATATTTATACCCTAGACTGTTAACTATTCTGAATCAGCTGTTATCATCTATTGTGTCTTGCTCAGTTCAAGGGGTGAGAACTTTTGTACAAATGGCAAAACCCCATTGGTCTTGCTCTGAGAGGCATGGGTGCTCTCTCTCTAATCTTGCCTGTGGCATTTCACACCTCAAGCAGGAAGTGGTTTCATACTGTTCTGTTGGGTGGGAAATGAAGTCACACTTCTATTCCCACCCAATTAGAAACACAAGAGCAACACCCTACTATGGTTCTTCATAAAGCAATGTTTCAGCATCCAACATAATCCATTGGTCTTACAGTCAGTGGTTTATTTTTGTACTGGCAACCCCCTCTCAAAAAATAGAGAGCAACTATTTTGGGGGAGACTTAAAGAGCTGTGCAGGACAGGGGTCTGAAGAGGCTCACGATCTAGTAAGGAAGGGGAGTGAACACGTTTGAAATAGTCAAGGAGCAGCTGAAAGGAAAATGCTTTGGACCTTAAGAGTGGGGTAGAATGTGTGTTTGGGTTATAAGGGCAGTCTGGCAGGGAGCTCACTTCCCACTGCAGAGCTGACACTCCAGACTCTGGAGGAGATGCACAGGGGAAGAAAGAAAAAAAAAATCCTCTTCCCAGCTCATTTGCATGTCTTCCAGGAAAAGTAGTGTGAGCAGCACCAGCCTCTGCTTCTTCATTGCTTTTAGTGGGAAAAGATGTTACTTCCCCGAACCCTTTTAATCTTACTGTAAGATTTTCTAAAGCAATCAGTATCGATCTGCTTATGTTCCTTTCTAGACAAACACACTGATTTCTAATTTACCTTAGTCTGTTCTTGCACAGAGTTTCATATGTGTGAAAGGGAGAGGACTTGGCAACATACATTCTGAAACACAGAGATGCTGGGGGGAGAAACGTGACGTAGCTGCAGAAGTACGTAAAAACGAAAACATCAGAGCTCAGGTCCTTCCCCTTGCATAAGTGTGGGGTCAAAGAACCTGTGGAGTTCTCAGCTGGCTAAATGGGGGATCAAGGAGTGTGGAGCTGAGCACCTGAAGACGGAGGGTGTGGGTGACAGACGTCTAGGAGCTGAGCACCTGAAGACGGAGGGTGTGGGTGACAGACGTCTAGGAGCTGAGCACCTGAAGACGGAGGGTGTGGGTGACAGACGTCTAGGAGCTGAGCACCTGAAGACGGAGGGTGTGGGTGACAGACGTCTAGGAGCTGAGCACCTGAAGACGGAGGGTGTGGGTGACAGACGTCTAGGTTTGGGAAGACTTTTCCAGAGGCAGCATTTCTTTCTCTTATTCTGTTAGGAGAAGAAAAACTGCTTCTGGACTCACAGTGAAAGGGATGCTTAAGTACAAAGAGTCATAAGTTAAGAAAATCTGAACTTCCAATTTTGGCTCTTGAGATATTGGCCAAATCACCTACATTCAAGTCGTTCCCCCCCTCAAATCACCCACATTCAAGTCGTTCCCCCCCTCAAATCACCCACATTCAAGTCATTCCCTCCCCCTCTCTCTCTCCCACTCTCCCCCCACCTCTCTCTTGTCTGTCTGTCTGTCTCTCTCTCTCCCTCTCTCTCCCCACTGTGTGTGTTTTTCTCTCTCTGTCTCATTCTTCCCCCACCTCCCTTTGTCTGTCCCCCCCACAGTGTGTGTGTGTATGTGTGTGTGTGTGTGTGTTCTTCTTCTGCAAAGGAGGGGCTAAGCTAAAGTTCTTTTCAGTTCTGCAACTGATGAACCTAAACTTAACCCAGGACAATATGAGGGTAAACTTCAATCTCTCTTTATAGACCCCACTTCTCCAAACCCATTAGTATAATAGCAATGATGGCTATAATGAAAAGAGTGCTTACAAATGTGGGGAAACACTGTGCCTGGCACCTTAATACCTCAGTGCCGGTCAGAGCCTGTGTGAACTGTCACTTCTAGTTTAGATGTAGAGAAGCTGTGTAAAGAAATTGTGGGACTTGTTACTTCTAGCTCAGACGTAGAGAAACCCGTGTAAAGCAATTGTGCCACTTGTGGCAGGCAGCATTGTGTGGCCCAGATATTAAACCTAGATCTAGTCTGTCCATGTGATTCCAAAATGTGGCAGGTATTGAAAAGCAAACTCAGATAGCCTAGCGTGCGCTTATTTCTTATGCTTGACAAGGTCGGTCTTAGTGCTAACTCAACGCTTGGTGCTCATGAGTTACATACTATATATTTGTGGATTACAGTTAAAAACTCTGCATCAAGAGAGACCTGTATGCTATGGACAATAAAGCTATGTGGGTGGCAGCCTTGTGGTGAGGACACAGGGGTTGTATATTTGTGTAATTCAATTGACTCCAGTCTAGTTAGTGTTCATCAGTCTCATTAATAGGCTTCGGTTTCTTCAAGAATGTGACAGCTGGCCACAGCAGCCAGCAAGCAAGACCTATTGATAGTTTTGTTGTGCTTGGAAGGGAAAAAAATGTCTGTGGATACAATGTGGCATGGGATGAGACAATTTCCTATCCATCCTGATAGGACTCTGGGTGGCTGGCCTAGCCAAGTCGCAGTCTCCAGGTCTCTGTCAGCCTCCAGAATTGACTGAAATCACCTTGGGTGGTCGCTCCCGAGCCCATTGTGCACGTGGGGCTTTCTGCCTATTGACATTAGGGGATGGGCCCCACCTTCCCTTTGTTTCATGCCCGATTTAAGACTCATTTGTTCTCAGGGACTTTTAACTGGTTTTCAATCTATGTTCATTGCTAAAGAGATTTAACCTTTCAAAACTGCACCTTCTAAAGGGGGTTCTGTGCCACCCAATTAGCATTGTAAGGGACTAAGCTGTTTGGAAACAAATACAACTTAAATCACATAAAATCACTTGCTGGTCACTGAGATGCTAACAAAACCGCAACAGGATCCCTAGATATTAGCTGCTGTGTCCTACATCGACTTTTAAGATACGCAGGCCCCAGACCTGGTATCTGAACAAAAACACAAAGGCATCTCTCTGCTTCCTGGTGAGTATTTATGATGGTCCATAAATGTCCAACCTGATTCTGCACTGTCTTTCGTTTCCTATTTTCCAACTGGGAGGGCCAGGCCAGGCTTGCTTTTCCAGATCACCAGACTACCACAGCAGTGCCCACTCTCCCTTTCGTCTCTCTCTGTCCCTTCCTTCACTGTCACCTGTACTTCCATTCGCAAAACTGCCTCACGTTAATTATGCACACTAGCCCTACCAGGTGCCACTCCCCATCCCAGGCTGCCCTTAGGGATGTCCTTGTGATCAGTCAACTGATGGGCGATCAGGATTTGAATACCAGGGGGAAAAACCCAATAACAACAATAACAAAAAAAATGAAACAAAAACCCAGGATCTTGTAAAGAGAAAGTTGAGCGTTTTTATTATTGGTCTAGAAAATAAATGATTGAATTCCTGGAATCAAAGTAGTGTTTATTTTATCATTAAAGAAGAAACCAGAAGGGCAGATTTACAAGAAGGACTTGCTGACAATACTGTGTGACTCCTAGAGTTCTAGCATCTGGGCGTCTGCAAGGTTCAATGATGCAAGATCATTTTATACTGCAAAGAAACAGAATGCTTAACTTTAAACCCACATTGTATTTTTATTTTCTCTTTCTAAAACTGTTTTGAGTCAGTCCTTTGGCTTAACAGGAACAACCATCCAGAGTAGAGGGTAAATTTATTAAAAGAAATGTTTGATATTTCACAACCACTCTGCACTGTGCCCCAGTAGGTCAGCCAAACACAACCCACCCAGAAACAATCTCTGATTCACACTTTTCTGTGGCTCAAACAGTCCTCATTAATGACACCAGGATTGAAAGGGAGTAGTTATAGAAACACAGATTTTCAAAGTATTTAAATATCAGTTACCAAATAAACTATCTGACCTTAAAGCAAAAATATACTACATTCTTATTTTTTGTCTCCTTCACTCTCTAAGTTGCCTGAGCTCTGATGGGATCACTAACCCCAGAAATTAGAAATGGTTGAGATGGGAGACAGCTGCTTTTCAGCAAGAGAAAGTGCACTGTTTAAACAAAATACAATAGGGTAAGCCTACCAAGAGACCTTGTCTGCACCTTCTGATGACATCTGCATAACCGAGTATAACTTTCAGGACTATTGGTGAGTTTGCTATCCCTTCTTTTCTCCGTGTAATTACACTGTTGCCTTCTTTGTGATGTTCACATTTAAAAAAATAAGCATTTGATTTTATTTTCAAGCAACAAAACCAAAGAAGCAACTATAATGCAAATCACCCAAACACACACCCATTTCCATCGACCAACAGAACAGTTGCGTGTGGATTACAGATCCAAAATGTGTGTGTCTTGATGCTGTAGTCATTTAGGACTACTCAGTCCCCTGTGAGCAGATTGACACAGGGTGATGAGATGGTGGTGCAAATGAGCAATCGACACACACTGCTCAAGGGTGTATGTGTCAGTCACTGATCCTTACTGATCCTTATTGCCCTCAGTTCATGTGGACCATGACAGAGAAGACCTGGAAAGAGAATGGGGAAACCTTGGGGGGAGAACCTGGCATTGGTTTTAAGTTAAATGAGAGCCTGGCAAGAAGATGAAATAGAAAAAAAAAAACGAAAAACTTGAGGGCTTTCTCATTTCCTCAAGTTCCAAGTGGCAAAGTATAAGTGTGATGTTTTAAGGATAAGCTAGTCGTATTTAAGGAGGGAGCTGCTACACCAGAAATATGAGCACTAGAGGGAACTCCGGAATTTTTATGTGGTTACACTCAATTAAAGCACTAATCAATTCAGGAAATATAAATGTGTATAAATGATAAATTTATTACCTTAGAGATAATTAACTGTCATTTTAAAAAAGGCATCTGTAAGAGCTACTGTTTTCCCAACATAAAAATTCTGGAAACTCATAGTACATACATTTTAAGATTTGGGAAAATATGATTAGGTCAAGTAATTTCTGAGTAACTGGAATAAATCCAGTTTACAGTTGTCTTGGGTTGTTTTTGTTGTTATTGATGGTGAGATTTTTGGGGTTTTTTGTTGTTGTATTTTATTTTTAAATTTTACTTATTTATTCATTATTTATTTGTTCAAGAAAAGACCAACAGACACAATACATTTCTCAAGAAGTTCTAAACACCTTTCTTCACTGCTGCCTTTGGTAAAGCTAAGCCTACCATGCCCAATGTGCTGCCTTGCCGTTGATGTATTTGCCTGTGGGGTTGGGAGGCAGTTTCCATGGCAAGATCCCTGTGCACAGAAGCAGGGTGAGTGGAATGTCTCTTCCAAAGAGCAACTTTTCACTGACACTGATAAAGGCCAAGAGCCTCCTTCACATAAATGATTGAAAAACAGAACACGGAGGACATTTTTATTTTGTGTTGTTTCCTTTGTGTGGTGTGTGACTTCAGTGTAAACACCCATTTAATCAAGAACACAAAGGCAGCCACCTTTGCTGGGCAAGGGGTTCCCAGAGCCACAGGACAGAGAGAGAGAGAGAGCTTTATTTTTTTTATTTTGTTGTAGGACATTTCTCCAGGGTGTCATTTTGGGCTCCTGTTGGACACTTTTCCATCTCCCCTTGGATGAAGAAAAAGATTTTTTTTCCAATGGCCAATTTAAGAGTCAACTAAATAGCACAACTTGAAAGAGTTTGAAAGCCAAACTTTATCTACTGGAGTTGATTTTTAGAAACATAAAAATGGGGAGGGGCGACCGCGATCATCTGGAATATTCCATTCACACTTGTCTCCTCTGAGTTCATCAGATCAGATGGAGCCTGTAGCTTTAAGTGAATATTTACTCCCATTTAAGTTTATATATCGTACTTTCAAATACTGTCCATTAAAGGGGCCCTCTTTTCTTTAGGTCTTCTTTATCCTTCAACTAATTTCTTCTTCAGTTCTGGGACTGTTTGTCTTCTTAGCTCTCCTTAAAACTCCAGTTCTTACGGATACTCTATCCTGACTCAAGATAAAAAAAACAAACAAACAAGTAAAGCTATTTTTAAGAGCCTCATTGTAATGTTTTTATATCGTATGGGTACAAATGGCTTCAACGGAAGAGCTTTTCCACCATGCACAGTAGGTTAGACCGTGCAAGGTACCAGTGATAAAACATAGTCCTGGAGTCATCCTCCATTGTCAATAACACTATATAGTCTATACATAACACCAAGTGTGATCTAAGGCCTATACAGGCCTTAGATTTTATTATGTAAAACTCAGTAAAAATTCTGTAGTTTACAATCATATTTATGACAGTCAAATTATATGTATGTCTTTAACAACGTATCTTTAACAACAACAAAAATGAACCAAAAATAAGAATTTTAGAACTAGACAAAAACACTTGGTGCACTGCTTCTCTACGCTATGTAGTTATTTTGATTCTGACGACTTACAAACCATGTCAGCGCTGATGCTTTTATAGCACTGGTAGGCGTAAGAAAGATCAAATCTTTAAAATCAAAAGCTACTTATTGAGCTTTTAAAAATGGAGTCTAGGGGTGTTTCATTAAATGCAATTTTAAATTCATGGAATCATTTTACCCCATATATATTATATGTACAGATACACACACACACACACACACACACACACACATTGTCTGCTTAATCCACTAGTTGAACAGAAGAGAAAAATAAAAATTTCCTGAGACCAGAAACAACAGCAACATCGATGAAAAAGTCTTATTTTAAGAGACTTAATTTAGAGTGGCTCAGATCTTGTCACTCGCTGCTAAGCAATAAAATCGAAAGCCAGTTTTAAAGAAGGACCAAATTCCCAGCCTATAAGTAGCTGCTTCCTCTTTTCTTCCTGTGTGTGTATCACAGCTAGGAAAGACTTGAAGCCAGGCTGGGTACATCACCAAGTAATTGATTATTAGTCATTAAAAGGGAGATGTTTTCACGGCAACTAGCTTTCAGAATGAAAAGTAGATCTTAAAGTTCTTTCCTTTCTGTCTTACAACTGACTGAGAATGCCCTCTGACACTTCTTGGAGGTGCCAAAGACCCATTTTTATGTTCCTTCTGCTGTTTTAACCAGACTCCCGATGAAGAGGGGAGAGCAGTTGCTATGAGGAAAAATGCCCTGGTAGTGGAGAGCCCTCCATCTATCAAGAGGATTCTGCAGTATTGCCTGTCTTCAGCACTGTATAGAGTTGCAGAAATCTGAGAAACAGCAAAAAACGGACAGACTTAAAAACAGAATGTGAGCTGTAGACACAATGTCCCACAGAAGCTCAAGATACATTGGTTTTACTGTGGAACTTCCTAGTCTGAAGTTCTTAAGCATCCTACAGTGATGAGCAGCTCTGGGTAAGACATGGAAGGGCGTTTGGTGAGGATGGCTTAAAGACACTCCCCGTATCAGACCGCTCCACCCAAATTTCAAACTTACTCCAATTGGGATGTGCTGGACCTAGCTGCAGGGAAACAACCCCCCCCCAATTAGGTGATAATACTAACAAACTATGCTGTCTTGCAGACTGAAACACTACTAAACATTTGAAAATCGGGAAAGAATGGCCCATTAGAGGGATGTTAACCTATTCCTTGTGTACAGGGTTGGGCAAGGATACATACACAATAATCTCCAATATGCAAAAAGTCACGGCTATCTCCACATCTTTCCTACTGGCCCAGTATCCAAACAATTTCCTATTCTCAAGTCTTTGGGTCTCTGAGGTGAAGAGGCAGTGAAGAGAGCCCTTTCCACTAAGGACTGCTTCTTCTCTTCCATTTTTTTTTCGGAAAGCATGATTTACATGGAACAGCCTCCTTGAGGGTCTTCTGGTGGTGACTCTGGCTGGGAAGAAGGGTTCAAGGACATGTTTCAGAATGATGACTGGACTTGGTGTGACCAAGAGGTGTGGGGTTCCCAGGACAAACACATGCACACAAGAGCCCGGAAACACTGCTCCCAGCCCAAGGAATATGAACTGAGAAATGATATTAGAAGCTCACCCCAAACCCCAGCTCTCTCAGAACACAACTGCTGCAGAGGGATGCAGCTCTCCTGCTTGGGAGCCAAACGCTAAGAGGAAAAGCAAATATTTGATGCCGAAGAGCTCTCAAGAGCTGAAGAGTGTCCTCTACTTATTTCTGTACATCAGTGTGGTCTTAGGATGTTAAACAGATGAAAAGGCTAAGGAGGTCAGCCATTCCAAGGAAGACTCTTGGACTTTTCCTCACTGGCTTCTTCCTAAAATCGTTAAAAGCCGTGCCCCAGACCTGCGGAGGGTCCTTCACAAACTTGAAGGCTGACACACCCATTCCTAGGATGTCCTGTAGAAGGTGGAATAAGAATCCGCTGGACATACACCACTGCATAGATGGACTTACGCTGTGAAATTGCAAGGCAGTGAGATTCCAAAATGGATAGTGCCGGAAATTACCAAATCTATTCATCATGGGAGGGAGGAGGACAAGGCGAAAGGGAGGAGGCGGAGAGGGAGAGAATATCAAGAGAGACAATAGGTAGCTAGAGGTAGGATGCACACCTGTCCCAGTCCTGAGGGGCCTCACCTACCATAACCTCCAAGTTCAGGGGATCTTGGAATCTATACCAACAGTGCTCTAGGACTCTACTGCCTCCTGCCAGTTTCTGGCTCCTGCCTGGGTATTGACTGCAGAGGGATCAGCCCAGTCATTTCAATTTAATCTTATTTAAAAAGACATAACTAATAAATCTATTGCCAGGGCCGTAGAAACACGGCCAGCAGAGTCGATCGATCTTCCAATCCCATTGAATCCCATTGAAAACCATGACAACAGCGGACAAGCTCCGATTTATCCAGGAGAGCTAAAGCGCATTGTGAGCAGCCGTCAATCACACATTATTCTGGACAGAACAAATGCAAAATCTTTGCTGGAACAAATGCTTCCAACAGGTCCGTGCGTCCCAGCTCCATTTTCCCCTTTGTTTGAGGCCTAGCAGTTGGCCTGTAGTGGGCTAGCCTCCACCCGACCACCCAGCGCGTCTTGCAGCCCGGGCCTCAGGCACGCTTGGTAGGACTGCTGCTTGGGAGGGTGGACAGGCTGGGTGGAGCCCAGGGCACCGTGTCCTGTCAGGTTGGAATTCAGCCCCAGCAGAGTCAGATTTTCGGGTGTGGCGCCCAAATGCATCTCTCATCCCTAAAATTTAGAAACTAGATACCCAAAGCACTGTCTGGAGGGAAAGAAGCCTCTGAGACCGCAACTGAGCGATAGACTGAAGCCAAAGCAAGGCTGGGGGCCAACAAAATGGGCCAGTTCTTGGCAGCTCCACGCGCCTTTCACGTGGATCATTTTCTCTGTCTGTGCGGCTTGGAGACTAGAGGATCTGGGAGGAATCTGGGCACATTTTTTTTTTTTTAGGCAGTCCTGGTGCTAATTCTGCCTATCCACCCATTCTGATGTCAGGCCGGGTAGCTGTGCTGGGGTCTGCTACACTGCAAGCATCAAATGTAGCGACCACTGTCCCTTCGTATGCTGCTAGCTCAGAAAGTGGAACTGACTTGAAGGACATGGGGCTGAGAGGCAGAGACGATGTCAGAGTGGCGATGCCAAGGAAGCCTGAAAGTTTATAGTAGGCCACCCTAGAAAACACTACTACTCGTGAGTCCTCGAATGAACCTAGTTCTAGGTTCTTGGAACTCGGCCACAGAGCCCCAGGCTCACGATCCATAGGGGCCAGGCCGGAACAGCGCGGCCTGGATTTTGTTGCCTCTGTTTTTTGGCCTGGGGAGACAAGCATGGGTCCTGGGCGCTCCCGCAGGCTCCCAGCCCTTTTCGAGGGTGTGTAGGGCACCGTGAGATGTGTGAGAAGGCTCCTATGAGTTATAAAACCTTGCACAAGATAGCTAGAAAGACTAGACCACAGGCCACCCTCAGCTCTCTGAGGGGTGCTACCAAAGGGGGGGGGGCGAGTGCGCTCAGAAGTGTTGTAAATAACTTTCCATTCCAGCTAACAAGCTCCGGAATAAAACAAACAAAGAATAATAAGTCGTCCCCCATTTCCAGCGCTATCACCCGGACCAGGCCCCATGTCAGGCCGGGAGGAGGAGGAAGTTGGGGCTCGGTCGCGAGGACCATGGTCACTGTTCGCCACCCAAGATGTTATTCACTGGTAACAATCCCCATTATCTGTCCCCACTTTGGTCTAATCAGACAATCGCTAATGCCAAGGGCCGCTTCCTGCGGCCTCTGGGAGG
>LOEQ01005362.1:46637-57719 GCA_001685075.1 Bramus lutescens
CTTCTCCTTCTCCTTCTCCTCCTCCTCCTCCTCCTCCTCCTCCTTCTTCTTCTTTTTTCTTCTGTTCCTCTTTCTCTAGCCTGGGGATTGGATAGGATATTTGGAAGAATTCTCCAGTAAGAAAAATGTAGGCTGTTTTCAAATTAAACTGTGACAAAGTGCCAAGAAAATCCACTCAAAGGGCCCTTGACTCTCACCTAAGACACCGTCTTTCTGCTGCATCCTCCTCTGCAGCCTTGCTGAAGGATAGTGCATTAAGCAGCAATTCCTCCAGCCCTGAAGAAGTCATCAGCTTAGGTTTAAATGACCTCTTGGGAGGTAAATTCTCAACTAGAGGCAACCCCAAATCACCATAAGCTCTTGGGATCTGATGCAATCACATAAGCATCAGCATAGATACAACAAAATTCAGATATAGAATATGAGACATGAAACGATGAGAAAAATATGAGATGGTGAGCAAAGAACCTGCTGCTTTTTGGGGGAACTGTTTTATTCCCTAATCATGGAAATAGACTCATAGAGCTGTCTGAATATAGCACACCGCCAGTTAGTTCCCTACCAGGAACATTCCATATTTAAGTAAGAGGTAAAGAGGCAGTGTGGCTTTTCTTATTTTTCACATGTATGGGTAGAACATTACATAAGACCTATCATCTTATTAATTTGGGGCTGTGTGTATCAGAGAATATTAACAAAACATGATAAATATCCTAGATTTTTTCCAGAAGAAACTACAAATACCTTTCACCTCTTCGTTGAACCTGCTGATTGAAAAAAGTAAAGGTATTCGCAGATAATTTATATATGCCTAGCAACAGAATAATCTCAACTTAATAATACATCTTAGAAATAAATACGGTGCATGTTTGAATGGGTATGGAGACTTTCGGAGTCTTTTCCTTAATGAGATCACTGATCCATCATCCCACTAGTCATTTTGTTTTTCTCATTCTAAGACCACATTGTTTTTGACCTTAGATAACACGGAAAGCACAGAAATGTACACACAGGCTGTGTTCCTAAGTCTAGGAGCCTCCACAATGGCATTTGGTTTCTTGTTGATGCTACAATGAATGGGAGACTCAGGTAAGGTGCTGAAGTGTAGAGGGGAGATCTCATCTGCCTCACTGTAAACTACAACCAACAAGAGAAAAGGCTGGGGCCATGGTGACTTGGAAAGAAGAGTTCCCCTTTATTCCTCAGTTTGCTCTTCTCTGTAGGCTCAAGAGTCATGCGCTGGGGATGGCAACAGGGAGCTCTGTCCTTAACAAGGTAAAAACCAAACCAGGAGCCTAAGGACAAGAATGTAGAGAGAAGCAGCTGCTTCTTCTTCTTTGGCAGGAGTTTGAACAAGACTCCGAGGTTTCTGGGGAGACACTATAGGTGCGAAACAATTACATTTCTGAAGGTTCCACAGCTGAAAACCCACAGCTCTGATGTCTTAGGATAAAATAAATTTGAAACTGTCCAGACCTCTGGTGGGGGGTAAGCTGCAGTTTGTGGCGCTTTAACTTCTTTCCATAGTTGTCATCACATGGTTCTGCAGCCACTTGGTTAGTAGACCGCAGAGTGAGCAGAAGAAAGTTGCTGGAACACAGGTTTCTGGACTCTGAGGAAGGAAGAGCACCCAACCACCCTATCTTCTCAGCAACTAATGGTGCCTGAAGGCGGTGGTGGCTACAGGAGCTGCTTTATTCTGTGAAAGCACTCTGTTCTCGTACGACCCCACACTGACTACATGGCTGGCCTCATTTAAGATGTCTCATTCACAACTGTGAAAAGCAAGAAAATCATTTGTACAGTAAAGGAGGCCATTAACAAAATGCAAAGATAACTTACAGAATAGAAGGAAGCATAAGAGGCGTGTGTGTGTGTGTGTGTGTGTGTGTTTGTGTGTTCTGTCCTAGATATGTGAGAAGCTCATACATCTCAATAGCTAAGCAACAGTAATACAATAACAACAATAAACCCAAATAACAAAAGGATTTGAATTGCCATTCCAAAGCAAACACAGATGTTCAATCAGTGAGTGAAAAAGTACTCAACATTACTAGCGTCAGAGAAATGCAAATCAAAATCACAATAAAATATCAACCTATGCTTATTAGGGTGTCAATCTATCAAAAAGAGAAGGGGAGGCAGAGGGGTGCTTTGTGGGTGCTTTTCAAGCCTGACAACCTGAGTTTGTTCCCTGGGTTTCACATGGTAGAAAGTAAAAACATACTCCTGTGAGCTGTCTTCTGCCCCCTGTACCTACACTGTACTGTGCATAAGATCACACACATACACACACATGTACACATACATGCACATGTACAAGCAAATGCACACACATTTAACATATATTGAAGAAGCCCTGCCTAGAATAAAACTGTATTATTTTAAACTTATTCTTGAAAGTTTGGAATATGAGAATTAGGACAATTCAAGGGCAAATCACAATAATGTGAAATATTGACAAATGTGAGTTTGCCAGTCTATTTCTGAGACAAGTCCAATATGTTCCCATATTACCCAGCATGCGACACACAAACCCAAAGTCTGCTTTTTGATTTAGAGTCATGATTTGTTTCACCAAGCCTCAACTGGTGAAGTTTATTATGGATGATATAATATAATCTGTTCTATTGAATATTTAAATGAATTTCTTTGTGGTGGTGTCTGCCTCCACCTACAGATCTCCAGAAATGCTCTTAAATATGGATTGCTGGCTGAAGTGCCCCCCAACATCCTTTGATCCAATTCACTGGTTCTCCTGCCTTTAATTGTTCCCCAAACCTCGGATACCTCCACTTTCCTTCTTCCTCAACTTAAGTTTCACAAAAATTGTTTGGACTTCCCTCTATATACCCTTAACCTTATCACATTCCCTACTCCTTTGGGATTACTATTGTATTAAAACACCTACTAAATTTAGCTTTCCCACCTCTCTGTCCCTGGCTTTAGGCAGGGGTACGTAACTGGAGAAAAATAGGCAATTGCATTGACTAATCTCACTGTAGATTTGTGACCACTAACTCAATTTCCAAAGGATAGGACATGCCTTTAGATCTCTCCAGGCACTGTACACATGTCACACAGAGTAAAAAAGTAAAAGAAACTTCTAAGTTTTTTTCTCAATCATCCCGACAGTTCTCCCCACCCCTCTCTTGATGCAGTAGGGTCTCAGGTTGTCTATGCCATCCTCAAACCCATTATGTGGCCCAGGAAGACCTTGCCCTCTCCTGAGGGCACCATGCCAGGCACTTCTGCTATCCTCAAAGACAGATGAGAGCTAGATCAGTGGCCTTAACTGATTCACACCCCCAAGGAGCACTGAGGTTGCAAACCCTTAACTTTTCAGTCATGCTTGTGAGGTGTAGAGGTTCCTGATAAAGCAATTAGTTTACATTCACTTAAAAGTTAATGTCATGGAGTGAAATGACTCTTCAGATCCTTTGCCCACTAGAAAAGCAGTTACCTCTTTATGATCCAATAAATAATGCTTTATAGATTCTGGTCAGAAGCCCTCTCTTCTACGAGATGCGGTTTTTGCAATTATTTCCCCCCAGTAACTTGATTTTTATTTTTTTGTGACATCTTTCAAATAACATGAAATTTTAATTTTAATGAAGTCCACTGGATTAATAATCCCCTTTTTATTTGAACTTCTTGTATGCTAAGAAATCTTTATTTACCCAGGATCATAAAGAGCTTTTTTTCCCCAGAAGCTTTATATGTTTATATCTTACATTTAGGTCTATAATTCATTCAATTAATTTTTGTTGAGAAACAAGACTTGAGATTAATTTCTTTCTCTTGACAAACCCAGTTACCTTATCAGTGTCTCGCTATCCTTTGTGTTCCCAGCTGTTGCCATGGAGAGCATCCCTTTGTTAAAAACGACCCCACTTTGATATCCTGTGCTTTTGTTAAACATGAACTGTGTATCCATGTAGATGTATTGCTAGAGCCTTGCTCTGCTCCCGTGATTGGCATGACTGCCTGTACTTCCACCAAATCACACTTTTCTGGTTGCTTTGTCTTTACAGAAAGACACAGAACCGGGAAGTGAAAATCATAAAACTTTATTTTCTAGAGTTGTAGCCTGGATGCTCTGCTTACAAAGTACCATCTCCAGTTAGTTTATCAACTTGTCCATTTAAGGGTTTGGGTCGCAATTACTTGGAGTTTACAGCCTAACTTGAGAAGAATTCTTTTTTACCCCTTGAGATAGGGTTTCTTTGTTTAATACTGGCTGTTCTGGAACTCTCTCTATAGACCAGGCTGGCCTCGAACTCACAGAGATCCACCTGTCTCTACCTCCTGAGTGCTAGGATTAAAGATGCACACCACCACCGCCCAGCTAAGAATTCATATTTTTATATTAAACTCTCCAGTATAGTTGCTTGAAGATTTTTGTCTATTTTGAATAATGCTACCGATGATCATTAAGATTCAGGTATCTCTTCAAGGTGCCCTTTCATGGTCTCCCCATGCCTTTCTTCCTCAAGATATGATTTCATTCTCATCCCAGGCTATCCAGAATTTACAAGGTTTTTTACCAAGATTTTTCTCAAACTTTGTATCTATCTGATTCTAACTCTCCAATGCTGGAATTGCAGATATGTGCTACCATGCCTGGCTTGCGGCTTCATTTGCTTCAGGTATGTCCTAAGGTTTTGAGGCACTTCACACTGGAAGTCATCATGTCTACCAATTACCACTCTCATCAACAGTGAACACAGGTTCTGTTTTCTCCTTTCTGACTATCACTTGTTATCTTGTGGATTTTTTGTGTAGCCATCCTAGGGATAGGAAGTACTTACTATCTTATTGTATTTTCATATGCATTTCACTGATGATTTTATTTCCACCTTTGCTTTATAAACTATGCATGTATTGTTTTTTTTAAAAAGACTGATGGTCCATCAGCATATATTTTAATTTATAATATACATTTTAATTGGTCTCTGTCTAGTTTTATGAGGCAAAATGCTCTTGTATATGAATCGTTGTCCCAATACCTTAAAGTTTATTGTAAGTCAACTGAGAAAAAAGGAGCATAAAATATAAAATTAAAGGAATAATGACCAAAAAAATCCAATTTTGTTGAAAATATTTTTTGAAAATCTTATGGTCTAAAACTCCAAGTACAATAAAAAATAAATTATACTACTTCAGGCATAACAGAATCAAGTTTCAGAAATTCATTGGCAATATGATAAAACTTTAAATGTGCTAAGGGACAAAGACGTATTATATTGATATAAAGATGAAGAATGGCATTTTTAAAAAAATCTACTCATGTATGAAAGGAATCTAATGGCGTCATCAACTAATAGGAAAGACAATGCTCCATCTAAACATCTGCTGCTGCCAAGTGAAGCCGCCAGTGCCAGGAATAGGTTACATCTTGCTGTGCTGATGATCCAAGTGGGCCCATTGTCCAGGAGTGGTTGGTCAACACAGCCACAGGAACTCGAGGTGTTTTGGTATCTTTTTGTTTCATTTTGGCACTTTTTGGCTTATTTGTTTTTGCTTGTTTGTTATGATTTTTGTTTTGTGAGAGATTTTTAATTTTGGTTTTGTCCCTCTTTTTTTTTTTACATTCCTCCATTTTAGTTGGTGGGAGTAGGAATTCCTTTCAGTATTTTATTGCTGTCAGGTAGAGAGCATAAATAGGAGGAGAAATCTGCAAGAGGAGGAGCAAGAAAGAGCAAGGGGAGGAGGATGCTAAGGGCCAGCCACCTAGTCACGCAGCCAACCTCAGAGTAAGAGTGAAAGTAAGATACACAGAAGAAAGAAAAGGAAAAAGCCCAGAGGCAACAGATAGATGGGTTAATTTAAGCTAGGAAAAGCTGTCAAGAAATAAGTCAAGTTAAGGCTGGGCATTTATAAGAAAGAATAAGACTCTCTGTGTGATTTATTTGTGACCTGGGTGGCAGCCCCCCCTCCAAAGAGTAAAAAGTAAATAACAGCTAACTACAGATCATCACAGTGGGAAGCATGGCAGCAGGCATGCATGGCACTAGAGCACTAGGTGGGAGCAGAGAGAGAGGAGAGAGAGGGGCTGAGCCTGTCTGTTGTGGGCTTTTGAAACCTCAAAGCCCACCTCTAGTGACACACCTCCTCTAATACGGCCACACCTCCTAATCTCTCCTAAACAGTTCTACCAACTAAAGACCAGCATTCAAATACAGAGCCCATGGAGACATTTTCATTGAAACAGTCAGGCCTTATATCTTTTCTTTAATTCAGATCTGATAAGGCTACCAGATCAGGGGATAGTAGCTGAGGGAAAAAAAAATGGTTTGTTCCAACTTTCAGGAAGACAAACTAAGGAGGCAGAGAACCATGTGTGAAAGCCAGGGACAGCCTAGGGGCAGACACAGCAACATAACAGTGGGAGGAGATGGCACTGGGCTTTCCTGAAAGGATGGCATGCACAGATTCTCACCGTGTAGTGCTGGCTGGCCAGGAACTCACTATATAGACCAGGCTGGCCTCACAGTCATAGAACTTCACCCACCAGCCTCTGCCTCCTAAGTGCTGGCACTGAAGGCATGGGTCTCCACACCCATTTCCAATCCCCCTATATCTTTGAAAACATTAGTTTCTTCTTTTCAGCTCTTCGCACTTGTTCATACCTATTCCAACATCACACTGTCCTTCCCAATTTGATTAAAACATACGCTCCTTAGAGAGGTTTCTGCTTACCCAATCTGCCAGCTCATGGTCAGGTCCAGGCTCTACACAGTGCTCTGCTTGCCATCATGGCTCTGACCACGCTTCCGTCTGCTCACTTATCTCTTTTTTCTTTAAAAAATTATTTATTTATTTATTATGTATTCAATATTTTGTCTATGTGTTTGCCTGAAGGCCAGAAGAGGGTGCCAGACCTCATTACAGATGGTTGCGAGCCACCATGTGGTTGCTGGGAATTGAACTCAGGACCTTTGGAAGAGTTCTCTTTTTTATTTTCAGCATTAGTGCTGACATCACCTCTCTTCTGATTCCCTTATTTTCCAGAGAAAAAGGATGAACTGTATTACACAGGAGCTGAGAAAGAATCTCCAATGGCTAAAGAAACCTTGGCGCAGGACAGGAAGTTCCTCAAACATCTGCAAGGGAACAGAAGATGGGGTGGGGTGGGGGGTAGAGGTCCTATGGACTTACAGTGCATTTTGTGTGGGATCCTGGTCAAGGTACGTGTACCTGCATGCACGTGTGTGTCTCTGTGTGTGTGTGTGTCTGTGTGTGTGTGTGCCTGCGAGCATGTGTGTGTGGGCCTACGTGCATGTGTGTGTGCCTGCATGTATGTATGCTTGCCTATGTGCATTTGTGTGTGTGGAGGCCTGCCTGCATGTGTGTGTGTGTGTGTGTGTGTCTGTGTGCATGTGTGTGTACAATCTATGCAGGTGTCATTCTTCAGGTGCCTTCCACTTTCTGTTTGAGAAAGAATCTCTCTTCAGCCCAGATCTCTATTACGGAAGCCAGGTTAGCTGACCATGGGCCTAGAAGGATGCACTTGTCTCTGTCTCTCACTTTCCGTCCCTGGGAGTGCAGGTATGTATCAGCCCACCTGGCATTTTTATATGAATTATGGAATCCAAATCCAGGTTCTTATGCTTGCCATGCCTTCTAGGGATGCATTAGTAACATGGGGAGGATGGTCAGTACCAAGAGGAGGGTGGGCATAGTGTTCTTCCCTAATGAAAACAGAATTTAGGTCATAGAACTGTAATTATCTGCTCTCAAATCTCCAACACCTGCCTGAGGGAGCATGAATGGATGTCAAGACAAGGGCAGATTCCAGTTAAGTAATGTAGGCAAGGCAAGGGTTTGTGCATCTTCAACAGATTACAAAAGAAGTTCGCAAAGTTCCTTTCACATCTAAGATTCTGTGAGACTATCTGTGTCATGTGACATTACCTGTCGGGCGTCGTGCATGTAAAGAGCCAGTGGCCATGGTTTATAACTCTGAGGATTCTCTGGTCCGTGACCTCCCACCCTCTCTTCTCACCACTAACACAGCATCTGTAGCAACAAAAAGGGCTTGACCGCCTACCCTGACAGTTTGGTTTCCATATAGTTCAAGGAGCATGAGATGGGGAGGAGGACTCCGTGAAAGGGGGCGTGTCTCAGCTGAGCACCCGCCAGGCAGCGCATGCCCTGTATGAAGGGCCCAGAACTCTCAGAGGGTCTCTTGTGCAAGCAGCGTGAGAAGGCAAGAGATCGTCATTTCACTTGAGTGTGTGTGTGTGTGTGTGTGTGTGTGTGGTGTAGGCATGAGTACATGCCCGTGCATGTGCATGTGCGTGTGTGTGTGCGTGCGTGCTTGTGAAGAACAAAGGTGGGCGTGGAGCAGGCATATCACTCCCCACCTTAGTTTTTGAGATAGGGCCTCTCAGTGAACCCAGAGCTGTAGATCTGGCTATGAAGCCTCTGAGATCATCCTGCCCCACCACTAGGATGACACAGGTTGCCAACTCCCTGACTTGTACTGGGTACTGGGATCTGAACTCAGGTCCTTGTGTAGCGAGCACTTTATTGCCCAGGGTTCTCAGTTCACTTTTACTACCACATGTCTCCAGTGCTTGGTCTTGTAACTTTGCGTCTTTCACTCACAGATTTTAGGATCTGACTTTCTCCCTGGCCCATTGCCTATATTGCAATGCACATTTTTTCTTGTCTGAACTTGTGTCTTGACTACGTTAACCAAATTGAGGGTTTAGGTAAATGTGTTGTCAATAGCAAGACTTATGGTTATCATTATTTTAGGTCTATAAACCCTTTCTTTTACCAAAATGAAAAAAACTAGTCATGACTATTGTAAATGATCAGAAGGACACAAAGCCAGTCATTTAAGTGCTAACCAATCTCTTCCTAGCGACAAACTCTACACCAGTTCTGAAACAAGGAAAGCTGGGTTCAGGTAAAGGCTTTGCAGTTTCCTGCCCCGTGGCCTTTAAGATCTCTACAGAAGTGAGGTGAGAGTCAAACATGGTGGTACATGCAAGTTGTTGCGCTAACTAGTAGGGTTTTAAGTGTGTGTACATTTCTCTCACTCCCTTCTACATACGTGGCAGACCTTTTATTATACTTTTCAATGCTTCGTTTAATTTATTTTGAGACACTGGAGGTGGTACCCAGGGTCTCCTGAATGCTGGAGCGATGCTGTACATTCCTAGCTGTACTTGGCAGTCTTTTAAAATCTCAATAAGTAGGAAGGGAAGAAGGGAAAGGTGGGAGGGAGGGAAGGATGGAGGAAGGAAGGGATGTTGGGGGTAGATCTGTTAATATGATGTTACCTTATCTGAGACCTTTAAAAATATCTAATACGTTGTATGATTTTTTTTTCTAGCGCCGAAATGCAGTTTGATGAAGACTGAACCATTGTTTATGAAAAACTAGAGGTCCTGGACAGCGCTCGGTCCCTCCTTGACTTCTACGCCGCTGTTTGCTTCAACCTCTAGAGGGCAGCATGCCATCAAAGAAACTCACCTGAGGCCTGAAGTTGTTTCTTAAGAAAAGGGGGGTGGAGTGGTGATGAGGGTGTGGGAAATCCCAGTAAGACACACTACCAAAATTTAAGCAATCATTAGCTATCTAAAGGTTATTAAGTATTAGGTTATTTTGAGCCGATCCAATGAATAGCCTGGGAAATAAAGAAATCTGACGAAAATGGATGGCTACCTGCAGGAAGGAAGTCGTACGTGATTTCTCGACCGGGTTCCTTCTTCAAAAGTGACTTCCAGTTGTGATCTCATCTCTCTAGACTTTTCGACCAGGAATAGAGGCCCCGCTCTTCCTCCTTTCATCAGACCCTACTTCCTTCACTTTATTCTTGGCTCATGTTGGTGTGGGCGTGTGACGTCACCTGCGTTTGCGATCATCATTGTTTCATTGTTTCTAACGGTAATGTCACTTCCTTCACCGAACCCTGTTGTAACCTGTTCACGCCGAACAGAGCAGACAGAGACCTTAGCCACGGTCAGATCACAGGAAAGCTCTGGCACACAAACTTCCAGACCTACCCACCCCTGCACCGCCTGGGCTCACATGGATACATACGGCTCACATTAGAGTTCTGCTCTCCAGGACCTTCAGGGTGGCAGTCTAAGCTCCTGCACCAGCACAGCCTGTGATTCTATATATGCAAAATGAAGAAGGTTGCCAAGTGCTCCCCTCGCCCCCCCCCCGCCTCCTAAAAATGCAGATGGGGATTACTAGGCTCTTTGATGCCAAGAGCATCTTGGAGAAAACAGAACACGCTTTCAGCTATTCAGAGCCACACCTTTGAAGTCCCCATAGCAACTCTGGTTGACTTAGATATTTAGTGACTCCTCTTTCTCAAAAGATGCCTAGGATTGTTTGAGATAAAAGAGCTCTCACTTATATATGGGATGTTGTCAAACAGGACACTAGAGGGATTTTTTTTTAATGAAAAACAACCCCTTCCAATATTGAAAAACAGTATCCATTAATTCAATCGAACATTATTTTCATAAGCAAATGTTTGAAAAATTAGCAAGCAAATGCATAAATAAATTACCGACATTGAAAGCCGTNGGCAGGTATGATAACATGTTTCCTGCTAACTAGTTTCCATGTCTTTAGAAGTGAATTTCCGGCTGCCAGTGTTTACGTCACAGATGGTCCCCTCACCTGCTTCATTAAGGCCTGTTTAGAATACACTTCTAATGTAGGTTTTATTCCACGTGAAGCCACCTAGAGATAATTTTAAATGATCAGATTGACTAACAAATACGTAATCAAGAAGCTCTTAAAATTTTATTAAAATTCAGGTCTCTCACCATTAGCAAACCTGCTTCATTAACATATTAATAATAATGTTCCTGCTCATAATTAGCGTGTATTTTCTTGGCATCATTGTGGTTGAAAGAATTCAGGTGGGGTTGTGTAAAGTTTTTTTTTTTCCCCTCCTGCTAACAACGCACCTGGGACTACAACTGACCCCTCTGACCACAGTTTGCTTTTTCATCTGCTTCCCTCTCCACACTTCCCTTCCTAAAGCTCAGTCCTGTGACTGATTTCTCCCACTACGAATAATGGTAAGCTCTGAAAGTGTGGCGG
>LOEQ01005362.1:67425-82113 GCA_001685075.1 Bramus lutescens
AGTTTCTTTATTAACCAATGAAAGTAACACATAGACAGATGACCCTCCTACATCAGCCAACACCTGCAGCTTTAGTACATATTCCTCTTGCTGACGGAATCAGAGAGTTTGAAAACAAGCCGTGGTGGAAAGTTGCACGTAGATGGGTTCTCAGTTGCCACCCTTATTCCTGTGCATCAGGTGCTTCATTGCAGTACACCATCATTCAGTTAATACTATGGGCTTTAAGGTCTCTGGAAAGCACATGGAGAAACTGAATCTCATAGAAGTTAAATAACTTGCCCAAGCCCTTACAAGTAGTAAAATTATTTATATCATGGATGCAATGTGTATGTGTGTGTGTGTGTGTGTGTGTGTGTGTGTGTGTATCATACCCTATACTTCAGAAAGGGGGAAACCTTGAAAAGTTACATCTGCAGACTGAGTCTGAGAAAACGGGCATGAATAGATGTTCTATTCTGGCACTTTCTCGTTGCACAGTGTAGAACCGAGACCAGTCTTATCAACGATGGGGCTGTTGCCTTTTTATCTTTGGTTGTTCTGTTCTCAGACGGGAGGATCTCTTTCTCTGTGGCATAAAATGGACCTTGGAGATTTAACTCATGACAAAAGAAAACATGTTTTATCACTCTCATTTCCAGACAACCCCTAGAGCGCTGTGATTTTCTTCATCTTTGATCAACGGCCCTTCCCAAAAGGCTGATTTTATGAAATTTCCTGATCTGTGTTAAATAGCATCACATTAGCATTGACATGAATGAGGAGCAAGGGGTGGGCTGGGCACAAAAGCCTGGTCTCTTAGGAGGTGATGCTTTGATACTTTGTCAGTACTGCGTAATAGCAGAACGAGAAGGCTCATAGGAGATTATGGGGGAAAGGCTGTCTGGGTAGAGAAGGGGCTGCCTGTTACATCTATAATTATAGGTGTTATTTTGGCTCTGTAATTAAATCAAAAACAAGACACATTAAGACATTCATTAACTTAAATGTTATTATAAAAATGTAAGATCAATGAATAAAATGAGCTTCTGGATTTATGAATATGACTTGAAGAAAGATTGTCATTCACTCAAACCAGCAGAGTTTATGACTCCCAAACTGAACTCAGTAACAAACTCTGCTCAGCTGAGCTGAGATGAGGGCCCTAGAATCTATGTCACAGAACTCTTATCACTTAGGAAATAATGCAATAAACCCTAAGTAGAAAACTCAGAATTTTAAGTTAAGGATAAGTCATGGACACAGTCAAGTGATTTAAGTTGCATTGCAGAGAATAACAATAATACTTATGAAGATGGAATAGGATTTTTCTCAGTCCTTTCATAAGTAGCCCAGGAATAAAGAAGAGGTTCATGAATCAGGGAAATCACAATCGTGGGTTACATAGAGTTCTACCTCCTGCAGGTCAGAGAGACAGACTCAGGTGCAGAGTTGGTATGAAAGCCACACAGACTTCTTTCCTGAGGAATAAAAGCTTCACTTCCTTTCTTTCATTATTCTTTCTGTTGCTTGTTCTACTCTATTCTTTTTCTTTTCTGTTCTTCTGCCCTGATGTTTCCCTCCTGTTTCTTTTCTGATGACTTCCTTCTCACGACTTGCTGATGTCTTCTATCCATTCTTTAATCTTTTTCTTGCAGCTTATACCCCAGCAGAATCTTTCAAGCAACATAAAAATTATAGTGTGGCTACATTCTATTTTTAAGTGAATGATTACAATGAATAAAAGTAAAAAACCTGACGTGTTTCCCATTTCTCTTACATAATTAAACATCTTATGTATTACAGATGAAAAACAAATTATTCTCAAGAATCCCCACACAGTTAAACATTCATCTTTTTGATTTCTCATAGATTAGGAGTCTTTCAGCCAAACTGTTTACATGGGCAGCAGTTTTTATAATTGCTAGAAAAAAAGGCTACTAATTTTACTTTAATATTTTAGAGTTCTGTCCAATTATCTTAATTAGCTATCTAATTCTTTCTTTTCTAGTTATACGAAGTCATTATTTAAAACTTTGTGTTAGCTATGATACACACTGAAACCCATAAACACATTTCCCAATATTAAGAAGAAGTTGAGCTAACTCCTGGGACTTGGTTATTTTCCTTCTTTATTATTAGCTCAAGCCATGGTCTATCTGGCTTCTCAAGAGAAAGTCCTAGCTGTGTGACACTTCCTTGTTCCTATTTTCTATCCTCTGCAGCCCTTGCTCTATCAGGAGTAGGGGCAACATTTCCCACCTTTACTAATATTAATTCTATCACTAAACTAACCTCTATCCCAATCCCTTACTATATTTGTCAAAAACCCTTACTCATCAAAGTTCTATTGAAACTAACACTATTATTGCATATCATCATTGCTTCAGTTAAACAGTACAGTTTAAGATAAAAATCGTCTTCATAATAATCAGTAGGTTAAAATGCCCAGTAGAACAGGATATTTCCTTGAGAAAATCACACCACATTAAGAGCAGTGGGGATTCCACCCACAACCATTCACACCAAGCCAGACACCAGAGGAAATAGCAATGGCAAACACTTGAAGGCACAGCAGTAGCAAGAGACATTCTGAAGCTGAAGCCCTCGGGGCTTTGCCTATCCAAGATTCACCCATTATTGCCTTGTATTCTCGTGAGCCAAACTCCTGAAGTTCAAGTGCCACCACCTGCTGTTCCTCTGATGTGGCCACTGACATATGGTAACAATTGTTTGAGGCTCACTGAATATTTTGTTGTTGTTGTTGTTGTTGTTGTTGTTGTTATAAAGGGCTCTCATGCCAGACATGGCGGCATATGCCTTTAATTCCAGCACTAGGAAGGCAGAGGAAGGTATATCTCTTTGAGTTTGACGTCAGCCTGGTCTGCAGAGTGAGTTCCAGGACAGCCAAAGCTACATATTGAAGTACTGTCCCCAAAAAACAAACAAAAAGTTCTCTCATATTTTTCATTGGCTATTGTTATCCTTGCTGTGAAAAAAAAATACCTGCCAAAAGCAACATAAAGACAAAAGGAGTTACTTTGGCTCACAGTTCAGGAGCACAGTCTATCACAGTGAGGAAAGCATGCAGCAGGAGCACAGTCTATCACAGTGAGGAAAGCATGCAGCAGGAGCATGTCTATCACAGTGAGGAAAGCATGCAGCAGGAGCACAGTCTATCACAGTGAGGGAAGCATGCAGCAGGAGCATGTCTATCACAGTGAGGAAAGCATGCAGCAGGAGCATGTCTATCACAGTGAGGAAAGCATGCAGCAGGAGCACAGTCTATCACAGTGAGGGAAGCATGCAGCAGGAGCATGTCTATCACAGTGAGGAAAGCATGCAGCAGGAGCATGTCTATCACAGTGAGGAAAGCATGCATCAGGAGCATGTCTATCACAGTGGAGAAAGCATGCAACAGGAGCACAGTCTATCATAGTGGGGAAAGCATGCAGCAGGGATATGTCTATCACAGTGGGAGAAAGCATGCAGCAGGGATATGTCTATCACAGTGGGGGAAAGCATGCAGCAGGGATTTGTCTATCACAGTGGGGAAAGCATGCAGCAGGAGAATGTCTATCTCAATGTGGAAAGCATGCAGTAGGGCACATGTCTATCACAATGGGGAAAAACATGCAGTAGGGCACATGTCTATCACAGTGAGGAAAGCATGCATCAGGGGCATGTCTATCACAGTGAGGAAAGCATGCAGCAGGAGCATGAGTCACACCACACCTGCAGTTAGGACAGAGAGATAAATGCCACTGCTCAGATTAAAAATAAAAAAAGAAAGTTCCATTTAACCTTTTACATTGAAATATTTTTGAAATAACATGCAGTAATTGCCAAGCTATTAAAATTTGCCTGTTAGGAGGAATCTAAATTGATAAAGGATTTTGCAGTGACTTATTCAGATCTGTAAAAGTCTGAATTATTTTAGTCCAGTAATCTCAATTCTAAAAATATGTTACAAGGGGATAATGATAAAAAATTATACTCATGGACATGACTATTACAATATTGATTATAGCAAAGAAGTGAGGGAATGATTATAGAATAATCCAAACAGGAAGAGTTAGGTAATTTTGTTTTTAAAATAGAATAATGTGTAATATGCTTATAATTTAATATGAAATGCAAATAAAGTATAATAATTACATAAACTGCACTTATTACCAAAGAAAACATACTTAAGGCTAAAAAACTTTAAAAAATCTAAATTGCTAAAAATAATTGAATTTTTGTGGTATAGAGGATTTTGTCTTCTGCTCATTCCTTTCAACATTTTGAGTGAGTGTAATTGTTCAAATAAGAAAAACCACAGGAATCGATCACCAATATACAGGTCTATCTGTGACTCTAGGAAAGCAACTCCTATTGTCTGGAGTTCAAGGCTTCCAAAACCTGTTTACCCAAGTCCTTACCTGGAAAATAACTCTATGCTTTTATATAAATTCCATAGCATTTTTATAGTTCTGAAAGCACATTACAGCTACATCAATGTTCCTGCTTTTAGATACTTTCCTCTGTTTTATTGTTTCCACTGCAGAGTTAGGCTTGCTGGCAAGGCTAAGTGATAGAATTAAAGGTATGAGCCACCATGCCAGGCAGAACTTCATTGGTAATTATTAAAAAAAATCTTTAAATAACCCAAATATTCTTCAGATGCATATAAACAAACTCTGGTATTTTTATATAATGGAATACTCTTCGGCAATGAAAAGGAATTGACTACTGATGTATGTATTGACACTGACAAAGTCAAATGCTTATACTAAGTGAAGACCATTGTATTCAAAAGGTATGTACTGTACAGTTCTGTTTCTATGATTCCAGAAAACGCAAGGTTACTGACAAGATAGACTTGTGGTTCCTAGAGAGATAGGAAGGAAAAGAAGGGATGATCACTGCGCTGGGGAGATAGTCAGTGGATAAAGTCCATTTGCTCAAGCAAGAAGACTTGAGTTCTTATCCTCAGTACACATGTAAAAGGCCAGGCACAGCCATGTGTGTCTGTAATCACAGAATTGGGAGGATACAGTAGAAACAGGCAAATCATGGGGGACAGATGTCCACTCAGTCCAGCCAAAATGACAAGTTCCAGGATCAGCGAGAAACCCTGTCTCAAAATAATAAGATGGAAAACCATAGAGGAAGACAATAGACATTAACATCAGGTCCAGGTGTGTGCATCTTAATGCATACACCACTAACACACACGCAGTCACAGACACTCATGGGAGAGTTTAGGGAATGACAAAACTGTATTGAGTCTTCTTTCTGGTGGAGGTTTTACATGGATACACTTTGATAAAAACATAACTCTGCACTACAAGGATTGTACTTAACTATCTGTGAGAAGATTAAATGGGGCTTATAAGATGGCTCAGTGGGTAAAGGGGATTACTGCACAAGCCTGACAGCTTGAGTTTAATTACTGGAAGCCAGGTAAAGATGGAGGAGGAGATCAACCTCCACAAACTTGTCCTCTGACCTTCACATGCTTGGCATGGCATGGTCACTTGCCTACACAATTATGCATGAATACATTTACATGCACACACACAAATAAAATTAAGTGACTTTATTTGTGTCATGAGACTGGCCTGGTATTGCTTTTGTTTCTTATTAAGGAGAGTTTAGGCACAGCAGCCAGGCTGAGGAAGTTGTGGTGAGTCACATTCCCCTACAAAGGTGATGCTGAAGACTAGTCATGCTAGTGAGCTGCATGCCTTGGGGGTGAGGCTTGAAGTCATTCAGTAAAGGCTTCCTCCTTTGGAAGGTCTCTCATGCCCTTGGAAGTACTGGTCCCCTTACCTTTGCATCAAGGTTTGATTCTGGATAAAGGGGGAAAAGGGGGAAAGTGATACCTCATAGAATCACCGTTATAATACTGGAAGGAGCTGGGAAGTTTCACACGTGTTATCCCATTCTTCTCTCACAAGAGCTTTTCACAATAGGATGCTATTATTCCTATTTTACATTTGCGTAGACCAAGGCAAATTGTGATTAGATAACCCAACAGAAGTGCATTCAGAGACTTCTATTCTTAACTGGGTCCTACCTTATCTAAGCCTACATGACTGACTCCATGTTCCATGTGTTATGTGGCCTCAGAGTGAAACCTGAGTCCCCAGTTGGCCCTGATTGTCTTCACTGCTTCTGCCTACAGACCATGTTGGTGCATAAGCAAACAGCCCTTGTCTTATGCAGTTCAGGAGCTTTCTGCCTTCATGGATTAGAGTCTTGACTGTGTATATACAGGAAGGTTAAGTGGCTCAAGAGTCTCTGGAGGTAGAGGCAGAGACAAGAGAAACAAAGACAGAAGAAGAGACCAAATGAGGACATGGAAAAGGTAAAAATATTGAGCTACAGCGAGGAGACACAAGGCAAATCTTGCTCCTTTGTCTGGTATGGAAAATCCTTCTGTATATGTGTTACTTTTATTGGTTAATAAAAAAAAAGCTGCTTTCAGCCAATGGCTTAACAGAATATAGCCAGGCTGAAAGAGAGATATGTAGAGAGAGTAGAAGGAGTCAGGGAGATGCCATGTAGCCGCCAGAGGGGAAAGACATGAGTTGCTAGCTGCAACATTGCTGGTAGGCTACAAACTTTGTGGCAAAATATAAAACAATAAAAATGGGTTAAATTAATATGTAAGAACTAGCCAATAAGAGGCTAGAGCTAATAGGCCAAACAGTAATTTAATTAAGACAGTTTCTATGATGTAGGATTCCCCTCTGTATACTGTGAATATCATTGGTTAATAAAGGAACTGCTTTGGGCCTATAGCAGAGCTATAGGGGAACAGAGCTAGGTGGAGGAAACTAAACTGAATGCTGGGAGAAAGGAGGCAGAGTCAGGGAGAAGCCATGGAGCCACTGCTGGAGACAGATGTGGTAAAATTTTGCTGGTAGGCCACAACCTCGTGGTGATGCACAGATTAATAGAGATGGGTTAAATTAAGATATAAGAGTTAGCCAATAAGAAGCTAGAGCTAATAAGTGGTGATTTAAATAATATAGTTTCTGTGTGATTATTTCAGGGCTAACTAGTGGCCCTCCTTACAACATTTTATGTGGTTATTTTGATTATTTCATGGTATGGGCAGCTGGGAATGAGCTAGCAGCCTCCACTACACAATGAGCTGCATTTTTGGTTTACACACCACTGAAGAGCCAAGTTTTGAGTTTGTCAATCAAACACATGAACAAACTGGCCAGAGATTTCAGAGCTCAACCCTTGCAATTTTAGCGTTATTTGTAGTTTGTAGCTGAGGAAAAGTTGGAGCCAAACATAAGGTGGAGAATGTCTCAGAATCCTATGTCTGCTGTTTCTTATTCATCATCCAGGCAAGTCTCCTGTTGCTCCACCAGTCTTCAGTGCAACAGATGTGAGCGGTCACCAACCCCTGGTGAAATAGAAGCAGACGTGACAGACATGACAAATGCCATGTTGAAGCAGAAGTTTTGCCAAACTCTACAGAAAAGGAAACATGGGATATGTTTGAATGCTGCTCACTCAAAATTCTCACATCTTCCCACACTTCTGGAAATGTATTAGAAATGTCCACCTTATATCTTTATGATTTTGTAAGGCCATATGTCTAGCTTAGCCTATGGATCATGAAGAGAAATTAAATGTGGATCTTCCAGATCTAGTAGCTGCTGCCTTTAGCATGAGACTGGCAGCCTGTGAGAAGATTCTTTCTAGACAGCCTGGGTCCCTGCTTGACTACAAGAGGGAGGGCCCCCACTAAGTTTTGATGGACAAGTTGTTTGAAGTTCCTGAGATCTGGGCATGCTTATTTCCACTACATAACCTATTCAGACTGGCACAATGTCTTTTTGTTTTGTATGACACTTGCTGGGTTTGATGCCTTGGCAGGCTCAGAATAATAATTGATGTCCTTTATTTCTGGTTAAACAGGAAATGATCTGGCCTCTTAAGGCAATATGATATAATATGCCTCAAAACAAAAAAGATAGAATAGTGTTTGAGATGATTTAAAAATGAAGTGTCCAAAGTTCTGTCATAGTTGAGAACAATTGAATAAATTCTTTTATCTTAAAACAATTAAGTGAGTTAAGCTTCCATATGCCTCTATTACAATGTTTCTTTTTCAAAAAACCACAGTGAATCTATAAATAGAATTTTATATCAACAGAAACAATGTAATTGGGAATGAGGGCTCACAGCTGTAATCCCAGAACTGAGGAGGCAGGAGAACTTGAGACCAGAGAGGGCCACATAAAGAGTTAGGGCCAATTTGGGCTATGTAGTAAAACCTTGTCTCAGAAAGTCACAGCTATGCCTGGTGGTGCAGACCAGCAATCCCAGATGTTCTGGACACCAGATCAGGTTTATTTTTTTTAAAAGGTCTTATTGTACTGCTTTTAATAGAAATCGAAGGTATGTCACTTCCTTATTAATTGTATCTTTCTTTATGCTACCCTGTAGGGGGATGTTTTCTCTCTTGCCTGCCAACTCCCAAATAACCTCACAGAGACTTTTTATTAATTAAGAAAGCTTAGCCAATAATTTAGGCTTGTTCCTAACTTATCTCTATTACATTTTGTGTGTCTGACTAGGTCCATGTCTGTCTGGCTTCCCCACCCTTCTTCTTCCTAGCATTCTCTCTGCCCTGACAATCCTGCTGAGCTATTAATGGCCATTTAGCTTTTTACTAAACCAATCACAGTGGCTTATCTTCACACAGTGTAAAGGAATATTCCACAACACTGCCCAGCGTTAACATTTCTGTCTCTCAATAACCTCCCTTTCCACCTGTCTCTTACTATTTCAGAGAAAATTTAACGTTTTCTTTTTATCCCCCTAAACTAATACACCACTTTTGCAGAGAACCTTTTTCCAGCACCTGTACTTCTTTACTATCTTGACTTTCCATTTTGCATTTCGGGCATCCTTCCCTATTCCCAATTAGTTTTCCTTCTTTCTGTGGATTGCCTTTGAAGGTACAGGTCTGGTTTCCCTCACAAACAATGCCAGTGTATGTGTTTCCCTCACTGTCGCCTGGGTTAGATTTTCTATTTCGGTCCAAATGTAGTCAATATAAATTTCAGTTAGCCAGAATGCTAGGGTGCAAGAGAAGGATACAGATATACTGAGAGGAAAGAGCAACCCCTCCTCCATTATAACTCCCCTGTGACTAATGAAGCTACTGTATTGGAAACCGAGAGCTATTCTGCTCTTCTTTGGCCAGTTCTTCATGTGAAATGCAAGTGTTTTGCTAAGTCTCCTTGATGCCACTGCAGCTCCATGGGTCTCAGGGCCCTGCCACTTGACTAGCCTGTTCTTAGAGCTTTCCGAGGGCCATTCCTTTTAATAAATGTTTATTTGCACTGGTGAAATGAAACCCAAGTGGGTTCCGTGAAAACAACCCCTTCTCTGATGGCTTTGTTTCAACTGGCTATGATGAACTTAATTTCCAGAATTCTCTTTCCTTTATGTTTGCATTCTGAGTTAGCCACACAGGTATTCTTGTATGATATTTAAATGGCAAAACTGAAGTTCTAGCCACTTTCAAAAGTTGTATACACATTGTCAGTCACCCCTGGCTCACCCCGGTTTGCTGAACCTGTCTTCTGAATTCGTCTTCAGCTTCTTCAGCTCCCAGGAGAGATGTGTTTAGCTCCATGACTGAGGATACCAGTTTCTCCTGCAGGATACCTATGCCATCAAGACTTAGTGGAAATGATACAAATTTCAGTTCATCCTTGAAGGTGTCACATCCTGCTATATTGGCCAACTTGTCCTTTCTCTCCTGCACTTTATACATGTCTTCTTTCCTCAATGGGTCATACTAGGAACTTCAACCTCTAATACCAAGTGAAATTAATAGTCGTACAGAGACTTTTAAACCAGTTTTTCAATTGATGTCAAAGCCCTGCAATACAGTGCTATGTGTATAATATATATATATATATATTCTATATTATAATTTTTGAAGGAACTCTAGCCAACTAAACATGGCAAGCATGGCTCTGGCAGGCCTTGTCCTTCTCTCCCAGTCTCTCTATCCTGCTAAAAACTATTAGATTACAATTCTAAAGCTAGCAATAAGATCTATTCCCTTATGTGGCCACTTCCTTCTCCTGAAGCTGACTACCGAGGTCCAACTACAAAGGTGTTGAAGTCTAGCAATCAAAAACCCCCATTGGCTCATCTAATTAACATGCACAATTAAAATTAAATGTCCCATCATAATACAGGGTTTCCCCCTTTATCTTTATAAAATGCTTTTTCTTATGGACTGTGTCTGTGTCCTTTCTATCCAGAGGCAGTTCTTTGTCCCTCTGAGACAAACAGCCCTTCCTCCTCTCCTTTGCCCCTTTCTTCCCCTCCCTTATTCCCTTCCCCTCCCCCTCTTCCTTTATTCCCTGTCTTTGTCTCTTATTCTCTGTCCTGTGTCTTTCTGGGGCAAATAAATTTCTTGTGTGCTGAGAACCTGGTCTTGGGGTGTCTTGAGCTGACTTTGAGGTCACTACAAATTTCAGTTAGCCAGAATAATAGGGTGCAAGAGAAAGATACAGAAATGCTGAAATCTCCAGATAAAGGAATATACATGTGATATATGTAATGTATACAATATGATATTTGGAGTATATATCTCAATTGACCTATCACCCATCTGTCTATCCATTTTCTGTCATCTATTTATTTACCACCTTTTTAGCCTACCTATTTATCATCTATTTTATTTATACCTTTATATTCTATGTTTTTTTATTAAATTTTGATTTAAAAATTTCCATATAATAATGACTCACTTTACTTCCTGCTATTTCAACTCAAAGTTTGAGGATATTAGTATTTCATAAGGTAATTTTTTAGTTACCTTGTTTCTCATGGGGGGGTTTACTTTTATGTCTTTACTCTTTGGCACATGACTTTATCCAAATAAGTTAGAAATAATGGTTAGCCAAAATGCATTTAGGTATTGGACTTTTGTAACCATTTTTCTTCAGGTGCTTTCTGGGGGAAAAATAATTAAAACCCAAATCCAAATTTGTCTGTCTTGGCTTGAAAAATTCACTAGGAATTTCTTAAAAATAGGTCACTCGTTTCACTTCCAGACACGATTAAATACCTAACATCTCCACTGTGTGCAAGTAGAAAACTAGACAAGCATACAGAGTCACCTTTCAGTCATTGGATCCCAAATAATGTAAGAGTTTGATTCCCAAACGAAAGGGAAACAAGGAGGAGCCACTACATGACCACCTGAGACCTCGCTCACAATGACAATCTGGACAGCCACATAGGGAAGGGATTTTAGGTGTCGTATGTCAGCCTGGCTCAGATGGGGAGGGTGAGGTGGCTGGAATGTGTGAAGCAGAACACTGTGGAAGGAAGGGAGTCGTGCCAAAAAAAAGAGCTCCAAAAATGTGCGTGCTGCCCCTGAGACTTTGACTGAACACAAGCCATACAGAAAAAGAATACAGTTCCAGAAAGCCAAGCAATGAATGAATTCATAAGTTGAAAACTAATCAGAGCTTGCAGTGGTCTTGGAGAATGTTTGAATTCTAATAAGATCTAGTAAAGAACATGTGTTGTTCAGGTTACATTCAGCACGGATTGCAAAAATGTCACACCTTAACAGTGAAATTAAGTTAACCACAGAATAAGTTTCCTACAGCTTTGCTCTACAAGATTAAACGCAAGCCTTCAAAAGGACCTAGCAGACCAGAAGGAAACATATCTTCAAGATGAAATCAAATGAACAAGCCTATAAAATGTAGCCATGCACCAATGTAATTGGCATCCCCTTTAAACACGACTAGTGGGCTAAGATGTACCTCAGGGGTGGAGCATTTGTTTAGCTGCATAAGGACCTTCAGTCAATGCTGGGGGGGGGTGAGCATGCTAAGAAGCAGAAAAGCACGCCTCCAAGCCAGAGGAAAAGTCAGATAATGGACAGAATCCCAGATGGACTTTAAAACAGCTGTTGTAAATATACTCTGGGATTTGTGGAAAACATAACATAATGAATGGAGAAATAAAATACAGGAAAATTGTCAACAAATGCAACTTGTAGACATAAACACACATCATCTGACATCATAAATTCAGTAGATGAGCCTTAAAAAAAGATTTAACAAGAGAGGATAAAATATTCTTAAACTTAAATACGTGCAATAGAATTTATTTAAACCAGTGACAAAGAGAAAATGCACAGATACTAAATGATCTGTAGAAAAATTTCAAGCTGTCTAGTTAGGGTTTCCCTGAAAAGGAGCAGAAAATTTGAATAAATAATAACCCAAACTCCCCAAATTTTATGAAAACCACAAATCTTCATATCCAATAAATTCAACAAACTTCAAAAACAATAACCATGAAGTAACAAGACATATAATAATCCTGATTAAATATTTTTCTCAAAAGGAAAGCATCAAAAATAAAAAAGACAATAATGTTAAGTGAATTTCCATCAAAAATAGTGAAGGCAGAAGACAATTGAACATCATTTTTAAATTATTAAAGAAAAGAAATTGTTGCCAGGAAGTGTTGGTGCATTCCTTTGATCTCAGTGCTCTGGAGGAAGGCCAGTCCAGTCTACAAAGCAAGTTTCAGGACAGTCAAGACCATCACACAGAGAAACCTTGTTTCAAAAAAATAAAAACAAAAGAAAGAAAGGAAGGAAGAAATAAACCATCAGCCTCTAATTTCATAATGGGAGAAGAATATTCCTTAAGTTAACAGGAAAATAAGAGTTGGATATGATGGCACACATTTTTAATATCAGCACTCCAGGGCCAGGTGGATCTCTGTATGTTTGAGATCAACATTGCCTACATAGTGAGTTCCAGGGCAGAATATATATAGGGACTATATAGAGAGACCCTGTCTGAAAAGACCAGAAAAAAAAAAAGGACAGATAGGACAGATGTCATTGCCATATATCCTCTTTCAGAGGACCCAGCTTGGTGACTCCTGTTCCAGAGTCACCACCAACACCATCTTCTGGCCTCCATGAGAACTGCATGCAAATAAATTACGCAAACACACACAAACAAAATGCCTATATACATTTAAAAAAACACGTTAAAGAAAGTAAACTACAGTAAGTTAAAGATGCATATTTTAAAGCTAGAGATACCATTTGTACAAAGAGTGAGAGAGATGGAAATGACAATATTAAAACATAATACTTAAAACATCTCAAGCAAAAAAAGAAGGTTGAAGAGAAAAAAGAACATATTAGATGAACACTAGTTTAATAATATTTGAAATTAGTATGATTACAGCCAGGGCTGAAATATAGCTCAGTGGTAGAATATTTTCTTAGCAAGTAAAAAGCCCTGGGTTCAATCATTTGCTCTATAAGATATAAAAAGTCCAAACACACACACATATATATGTGATTCACACACTTATATACATATAAGTATATCACATATACACATAACAACACATATATTAAATAACACACATGGTATTAACAACTCAATTAAAGGGAATAATTGGACTAGTGAGGTAGTTCAGCAGGTAAAAGTGTTTGTTGATTGACCTTTGATTTGAGATGATCCCCAAGTACTACATGGTGGAAGGAGACATTGGTTCCCCTATGTTATCCTCAGACCTCCACATGTAATGCACAGGTTCTCATGGACATACATAAATACATACACTAAATAAATCTATGGACAAACAAATAAAATTTAATAAAATATTTAAGGATGCAGAACTTTCAAGATCAAAAGTAAATAAATATCAAGGAAACTTGATCAAGCAAGATCTAAAGTAAAAAAAGATGGAGTTCTACCTTTAAAAGAGGAAGTAGCTCCTATTTAGAAATATCTTTCAAAGGTGATTATAAAATTATAAACAAAAGCAAGCAGAAACTATACAGGTGTCATCCGGCCTGAGCAGAACCACACTGAAGTAGAGCTGTTAACTTGCATGGCCCTATTCTTGAAGAGAGGCAAACACACAAAGTCCCCCCAAGAGTTCACAATGGTCCCCGCTGCATCAGTGACCACAGAGGCCACATGTCCCACCTACACCTGGAGGAAGAGGTGAGTGTCTGAGCTCCCGACTGGGTAGTCCTATTCTCTAGGCCCTAGCCCCCAGGGGTACATCCCTGTCCTCATCTGATGCAGCCCCAGGGACCAGTTAGAAGCATCCTCCCTGCTCCCAACTATCCCCCACAGCATCAGTGGCCACCAGAGCCACAGACCCCCCATTTGTACAGACTGAAGAAGTGTGACCCAAGGAGGCACAGGTGCCACCTGCACCAAATGGAGGAAGAGGGGGTAGACTGCAGTGTAAGAAAACATTCAACTATAGAAATCAATATGGCAGCACCAGAAACTAGTGGTCCTACAATGGCAAGACCTGAACATCCCAACACTGATGAAGCAGAAGAAAACGACCTTAAAAATACCATTATGAAGATGATAGATGTCCTTCAAGAAGAAATAAAAATTTCCCCTAAAGAAATGAAGGGAAAGACAAGCAAAAAAAAAATGAAAGAAATCAATGTCCCTTAAACAAAGCCAGGAAAACCAAGTAAAAACAAACAAGTGAAAGAAAAAGTCCAAGACTAGAAAATTGAAATAGAAGCAATAAAGAAAACACAAAGCAAGATCGTCAGGCAAAAGTTGGGAGCACGGGGGTGGTGGTGGGGTGGGGGGAAGGGGAGATGGGGAGAGAGAAGGGAGAAGGGGATGATTGGGGAGAGCT
>LOEQ01005362.1:123954-145842 GCA_001685075.1 Bramus lutescens
CTCCACTGTTAGGCTTTTTCGTAGAAGAACCAGGCTCCGAGGCTGACGCCTGAGCCCTTCCTCAACTCGCGGCTCGCCCTTGCTTCCCCGGTCGTTATTCTCTGATAATTTTGGAGGCAAAGATTTCTATCTTTGGGAGGAATTTAGAAACGGAGTCTTCAAAAGTCTTAATGTGTGTGTTTATTTATTTATTTTCTAGCGTTCAAATGAATGCGAAGCCACGGATCGAATCCTGTCACTCATTTGGGGTTAGCGTCTCCCGATATTTCACACGGAAAACAAAACTTGGGTCTCTCTTATTTGTAGTTGTCCTTAACCTTTGCAGCAACTGCTGTAGATGCCGCTCGGTCCATTCTCTAATAGATTTTACCAGGGACGAGTGACAGAGAACTGATTTCTTTTCTATTAGGGTTTAGCACATCTTTGTTGAAGGCCTGTAGAACGACCAGGGATTAGATTTGCATCTCTTAGACGCCCTGTGTGGTCTTTGTGCGAAGCTTGTAACTGTTAAAAATGACTTGTTAGGAAGCGTGTGGGCTCTCAGCGCTCTCCTTTTGACAGAAGGATTGAGAAATTCAGATTGGCCCTGTAGGATTTAGCCTGCAGATTCCACCTGAACCCTAAGCAATTAGACCCTAATCTCACGGCAATCATATTTGAGTTAGGATTTGTTGCACTTTGTTTACTTCAATTAAAAGCAGTGGAATAATTTTTTTTCAGCCTTTAAAGTGAAATCTTAAGGAATAAAACCTCAGGACTTCTTAGAAACGGTTTTGGTGGCGAAGGGGATTTTCTTGTGAGCTTTCTTCCTGGCCCTCTTGCCAATCCTCTCCCCCATTTAAATTATTCTTCTCCTGTTGCTCACCGTCTCTGCGCTCATCTTCCTGGGGGTTGAATTCGGGTCGCGACGGACAGCATCGAGAGGCTCCCAGCAGAGAGAGGCGCCCTTGCCCGAAGAGCACGGGGGAGGGGTGCAGGATGCAAGGAGGCGGGAGTCCCCACCAGGGCGCTTACACCCGGCTCCACGTGGAGCTTCCCGGCCGGTGCGAGCCCAAACGCTGCTGCCTGCCTAGGTTCCGGGCAGTGTGCACCCACCCGGCATCGCGTCGGTCCTCCCACGGTGGATGAGGGCAGGGTCGGTGTAGCACCGAACCGTGGAGGCCCGGTTCTCACTGTCTAGGAGCCTGGTGGGATGCTGCCAACTGGCTAACCCCTCCGCCCCTCCCTCCGCCCCAGGGGAGCATCCTCTCTTGTTGGGATTTGGACATAGTTTAGGGCCTAAGTTCCCGCTATGGAGAGGTGGCCAGCACAGGGAGACGTGCAGTGAACTTCTCTTGGTCACGTCCTCTTCTGTGCTGGNCTGTGCTGGTATCGGCCAGGCTGGCGTCTGTCCTCGGTCTCCCTAAAGCCAGTGACCCTCCAGAACTGAGCACTATGGGGGTGTGGGGAGCTCTTGGTTCTGATTGCCAGGTTCCAGAGGTCTAAAGTCAGGCCTGTCTGGGTGGTGTCTCCAACCACACTGAGGGGAGCTGTTCACTCAACCCTTCTAAATCTCGGCCATTTAGTCCTTAGGCAGCTCCAGGGAACAGCCTGTAGCTGTCAAGTCAGCAGAAACCGGGATCTGTGGCGAGTTTATTAACTTCATTGTTTAATCTACAGGTCATTTTTTTTAATTTGGTATATAGCAAGGAGTTACTGTTTCTTTCATTTTTGATTCATGACTTACTGTTCTTAATTCATTTGATTCTCTTCCCTAAATTACCTTTCCAGCTAATACTAAAGACAGCCAACACACAACATAAACAGGTGGAGGACTTCCCACAGCGAGGGCGTCAATGCCATCTGAAAGAGGACCTTGACGCCAGTAAAGCCACGCTCTAACTTTTAAATAGTTCTTTCAAGATCATTTGATCCAGGGTGGATGTTTTAATTTTTCCTTTGTTTTTGAGTCCACCAGAAGGAAGAAAGACAGCCTTCAAGCTGTCTGTAATTGTGAGTGAATTCCTTTAAGTGGGGACAAAGTATTTTGTTGATACTAAGTACCAAGTACTAAGCCTAGAGGAGTATTAACTGGTTGAGGAAAATAATGCTTTCTCAAATATGTATAAAATAGGCCATATCTTTAAGATACTTGTTATTCCTGGTTACTATGAACACCATTAAGAATTTTTAAGCACCCAAGCAACAACCTAGAAAAATTCTTTTCTGAGCTTGGATGTAGGAGACAAAGTGCAGTGGGGAGGAGATGAAGGGGCAGTGAGCTCTCTGAGATCTACCAAGAGAAGTCTTGCTGGACTACTGAGTGAGGATCCTAGCCCTACCCCATTCTGTGTGTAATTTAGCGCACCCTTTCATTTGTGAATAGGATCTGTATCAAAACCCTAGTGTGACCACGACAATTGGGTAATCACACACAAGGCATCTTTGCTAATGGAGAGATTCTGTAAATATGTTTCTAGTGAATGCAGAGATAACAGCCACAGTAAAAGGGTCAGGTGCCACAAATCATAGATTACTCTGCCAAGGGTTGCCAGCCATCTGAGGTTTGGAAGGACATTAACTGCCTCTGCATTCTCAGAATACTCTCCTCGGTTTGTGATTTCGCTTACTTGACCCTACTTCTGTTATTAAAAAGCTGGCAGGCACAATCAAGGGCAAGCAGGTTGGCTACCTACCCTTCTGGCAGCTCTCCAATAGTCCCATTTAGCTGCCAGGAGACAGAAAGAGGAGTGAATCACTCCTGTAATCCTGAAGTAGCATCTAGAACGTACCAGGAATTTCAGTGCGGTTTGCAGGTTCACTGTTGCCCCCTTTCCACATCTTCCACCTCAGATTCGGAAAAGACCTCCGGGGGAATTCTTGGAAAGAGTCAGGAGAAAGACAAGAAGAGATGTAGATAAAGAAATTCTTAAACAGTTTCTTGAGAAAGTAAGCTGTGTCCTATTAGACAGCCTCACTTTTGAAAAGTACCACAAAAGTCGAATCCTTATTACTGAGAGCAAAACCCAGGAATCCCCCTCGCGAGACAGTGGTGAAGACCACAGAGAAAATCAAGTGCTGTCTATGAAATTTGGAGTAGTGCTATTTCGTGTCACTTGAACAAATTTCTGACTATAGCATTTGCTTTAATAACGGTTCCCCCACCCCTACTAAATCCATTAGAGACTAGGCACTGAACTTTCAGAGAAATGTGAAATAGGGGTTCGAGCAAAAGTTTTCTTCTTACCTCAGGCTGAAACGTGCAACTATTTGGCACACCAGGGGCATTGTAAAATCAAACTACATTTCTCTCAAATATCAGTGTCCTGTATGTGAGGCTCCGGCATGAAGGAGTGCTTAATGAAGGAGCTCTACGGGTGAAATAAGATTGAGAAGGTCCTCTTGGTTGGGAGGACAGACCCCCTTCCTCATAGTCTCATTTTAGAAGTGGTTTGGGGACCTAAAATTATCTATGATCACCAAGGGTAAAGCCATAACTTGCTAGTAGGTACCAAGAAAATGCCCTGGGCTTCACCGAAAAATTTTCAGGGAACTTGCCTGGATGAGAGGGCTTGTAACAGTTCTGAATAGAAAAGATAGGTACAATTCATTGACATGTAAGCGTTCAGGAGAGCTAGCAAAACTTACTCTGTAAAGGATATTTTCTACCATTCTAAGGGGTCTCTAGATATAAAATGTAAAAAACTCCAAATTTAATTTTCCAAAATTATATTATCGTATTAGTATATTCTTAAAGAACAGAGATAGACACTAGTCATCTACATTACCAATGGGTGAAAATATTTTAAAACCAGATGACAGATTTGTGCTTTTTAAGTTAAACAATACTGAATGATGAACAGTCTTCCATGTTCATTAAGCAGAAAGAAGAATGTCTGTAAAAGTGAATAAAAGGGACTTTTATTGAACAAATATGCCTAACCCCATTTTATTAGCTGATAATACAAATCATTACTGGCTCTTGCTCCAAGAGTCATTTTAATATAATGAATTCATTTTAGAGCCTTAGTAGAACTGAAGCTCAAGTCCCTTTGTACCTTTGTGAGGAACTTTCAAACGGCCCCACCGAAGTTGAAGACATATTTTTCCTTGCTTACTAAGTTATAAAGTTGAAATTTTTGCTCAAGAACATTCTCCAGCTCGACTAACCCTTTCTGCCAAGGTTTTCTTTCAAGATGACAGAGAACAGAAGGCAAGCAGGAAACGCTAAGCCTGTGTGGTTTAGGTGGTCACATTCTATGTCTATAACTTCACAGTGATAAAACAGCCAGGTTTTCTTTTTGTTATGTGCCTGCTGTTTATACCTTGTATAGTGAACTTGTACATAGTGTTTTCTGAACAAACAGTTTTCTAACTGAACTTGTGAAATAGCCTCACTATTCCCCTTGCAATTCTTATTGGTAACTTCTTCCTCTTCTACTTCCTCCTCTTCTTTTTCCTTTGAGACAGTCTCACTATGTAGTTCTGGCTGTCCTGGAGCTCACTACGTAGGCCAAGTGCACCTCAAACTCACAGAGATCCTCCGGCCTCTGCCTCTGCTAGGACTAAAGGCATGAATCACTACATTTGCCTATGATATTTTCTTCTTTTAATGTTAATGAAACAAATAAAATTCTAGGTATTTTTTGATAACAAACAATTGACAGGAAAAAAAGGCTCACCCCTTGCCAACTGGTAAGAGAGAATTCTAGTGTTTTCCTATTCAAATTATGACTATATATTGTGATGCTATTTTGGTGGAAACAAGCGTGAAATCTCAGATGCAGCACAAAATGAATTTAAAGAAGAAACAACTTTAAAAAGCTTAATCTTTTATTGCATTTCAGATGTAAACCAACCACAGAACATCCATCACCTAAGACTTTGCCATCCTAAAGAAGGACCTTCTTCTGACGTGATGATGGACTTTAACTCACAAACACAATTCCTCCTTAGGTGATAGATTTGGAAACTAATTGGCATGGCCTTGTGGACCAGAAAAAGAATTCAAAAACTAGTGCTAATTGTTAATCACAATCTCACCTAGGGCTCTTTGTAGGGAGCTGGTCCAGTGATCACTGAACTGTGTTCCTAACCTTCATCCTTAAGTGAGTACTCTCCACATTTTAATGTGTACTTTGGGGACACAACAGAGTCAGTGGAGTGAATGGGGGTGGTGGGTGGGATCCTGAGTATAGAAATGATCTCAACCTTGAGATACCCCTGCCTTCTCTTAGCCCAGTGGGCTACTGGTTGGTCTCTTTATTTACTTGAGGGCCTGACTCAAGATTATTACAGTTTTGAAGGGTGGATATGAAGGTATCATTTCATGTCACCATTTATTGATGAATATAAGAGTATCATTTCAAGTGGAAAATATGTTTATGTGCTAAGGACATCCTCAGCTTCTCTGGGCAACTCTCATAGCAGATATTTGTATCTAGGCAGTTCTTACTCATCAGGATGGGCAAGACTGGAAAGAGTCAAAATAATAGTGACAGCACCCCCAGAAACACAACATGGTGCATCTGTGTTCCACTTCTTAAAGCCAGAGAACCCTCTGCTAAAGCACCACTCCGTGTAAAGGTGATGTTTATATCTACATGTGCGTTTACAGGCTTCATGGATTTCAAGTGGTCTTTCAAATTGTCTTTCTAGTAAAAAACGGAAATGGTGGTGCATTTCTGTAGTCTTGGCATTTGGGAGGCTGAGAAAGGAGGGTTAGGAGTTCAAGGTCTACCTCAGCTACATAATGAATTCAAGGCCCTGTCTAAAACCAAACAAATAAAATTAAAAAAATAAAGGAAATCTCTTTACCAATGTCTAGAACAACAAGGGACTCTTTTTTAACTCAAGAATCACTCTCCATTCACACGAAGGAAGGAACCGATATTTCCAACCTGATATCAAAGTCAATTTGCTACCAAGAGAGAATGAATGAAAATTTTGACTTGGGAAAAGTGGTTGATAGAAGCTCAAACCAAGTTGTTTCAAATGTCCTGTTGTCAACATACATCCAGTTTAGAGATTATAACAGAAAAACTAGAGATATCATCCCAAGACAAAGATGCTGAGACAAGAAAATACAGTAGTCTGTTTATTGATTCATTTATTCAGTCAGCAAACATTCATTGAATGCTCACTCCAGGCAAAGTATTAGCCATGGAGAGAAAGACAGATCTTTGATATCAAAGAAGATAATTTTTTAAGACAGATAATTACAGTTCAGTGTAAGAAGGAGTCATGCAAAGTCTGTAAAACCAGTAGTATCTCAGGGAAAGATGTGTCTGGGATTGGCAGCAGGAGGAAAGGTGATATTTAAGCTCACTGCTAAAGGAGGTAAAAGGTATTCTGGCTAGAAGAAACAGAATGTACCAAGGCCTAGAAGAGATGGGGAAGTCGGCCATTGTCAGAGAATCATACCTGCTTTGTATAACTCGGCCTAAAAAATAAAAATAATGTTGGAAACAAAACAGAGGAGTGGGCTAAAAAGTTAAAGATCTTAGGATCTTAGAATACTAGACCAAGCAAGAAGTTAATATTCTACCCTGTGTACCCAACCATAAAGCCTTTGCGAAGATCTGAATATAGAAGTACATTCTAGGAAGGCCATGCTGTCCAAAGAATAAAGAATGCAGGTTGAAAGTAGGAACCAGTGTGTGACAGTGGTTTCCCCGGCTGCTGGTGCAGTGTCAGATGCCAAAGAGAAACACACTCCATTAAATAGACCTATGCCCTAGAAGTATGGCAATCACGGAAGGATAAAGATATTTTCTAAAGAAATATCTTTTGAAGAAGAAGACCGCTCACACTGTGCAGCGCTTGCTAACTTGGTGGGACCCGTGCCTACCTTTTAAATGCACGTGTTCTTTCCCTTATAGGAGTCACAGGCAGCTAGCTGAGTGGACCTTCCCATTGCTTTAGTGGAAGGCTGGATGGCTATGTGAAGAATACTGTCAGAAGCCAACTGGCTTGCCAGCCCATCTCCTGTTTCATTATCTCCCCGGCCACCTGCCCTGCCCCCTTTGTAAGGTGGAGAGCACAGCGCTAAGGACTCTGGGGCTCCCCACTTTCCATTCCTTGATCGCTCCTAGTGCTTACTTCTTACTCCATCTTAGTAATTTTTATTTCCTTATTTAAAACTAATTTTTTTTTGAGGGATAGGAGCATTTCAGAGATAGCCCCTCACTCAGGGTGTCATTTAGGTACAATTTCATTTGCTTCATGCTTAACTTCACTCAGCCTTTTTCCAGGCAGTGGTGAGAATGCTGGCTGTTTGGAAGCAGGGGAGTTCCTGCTCACAGGAATCACACTGCATCTTCAGATGAGCAAAAAGAGGAGTACTGTTTAATCACTTTCTAGGTCTACTCAGCTAAGTGGACAATTCAAGCTCCAATATTTCGGTGATGGATTTTCCTGTCCAAAATGATTCTGTTTGATTCAGGCCAAATAATTGCATAGTCTCAGAAAGGGTAGCATTGTATAAAATTGTAGTCCTTAAAATGACCGAGAGTGTGCTGCTTCTAATAAGAGCTCCTTATTTTAACTTATGTATTTCTTTGGGAACTTCCTGTTACTTAATGCTTTTTCCCCTCCCACTTAAAGGCTGTTTACTTTAGCCATGTATCTCCCAGTGCTCCTGGAGCTTCGTGGGGGTTTGTACCTCCAAAACATCTCAGCAGAGCCATTACTCTGTTTCAGAGACATGCAGGGGGAGGGGGGTCCCAGGGCAAATCAAAATGTTTTAAACTGTATGACATGTGTGAAGTTGATGAAAATTCATGACTTTTCTCCATCAGGGCTGTTTCAGCTTAAGTCATCGGAGAAAGGTGAGTGCAAAGAATTTCATTTAATATTTTAAAATCCTGGAATCCTTCCCATTGCAAGGAATTCTTGCAACTTCCACGTTTTGGCTCTGCTCTGTTTAGCAGTCTGATTAAAAAGTAAAAGAAAACTGCCAGTTCACATTTGTCTTCCAGAACTTCCTGCTTACAACATTGACCAGATACACAACTTTTAAAGAGCAATTGAAACGTGGCTTGAGAATGGAGTCACCAAATGTAAATATGCAAAATGTGTGTGAAAGACCACATGAATACTGTTAACATTTATTTCTTTTTATGGTGTAGAAATAGCTTCAAGCATATCTTTCAAAATGGAAAAGAAAAGTCCTAGGAAATAAAAAAAACCAAGATCTGCAGATATAGCGATCAGCTGTTATTAAGTAAAAATCCATTGAAAGCCAAATAAAAGGCATTGTGTAGTGTGTCCCGGCTAAAACTGAGAACACAAGAGCATCACAGTTAATTAGAACCAATCAACGAGCTTTGCGACACCTTTCACATCAGTGCAGCATCTGATCTCCGAGGTCCTCATTTCCCACAGTTTGGTTGCAAAGGGGAAGGGAAGGAAATATTTGACTCATTACACTCTGTGACACATTTTAGTCTCTCTTCCTTTTCGTTCTTTTTAAGTAGCCATTTCGAAAACAAGATCTTGAAAAACAAACTCTCAAATGTTGTTTTATGTGCGCTTTTAGGGTGACCTGACTCAGATTTTTGTTTTAATTTTATAAGGATTTGAGCATGAGAAAAATACTGATTTTAGAAATTAAAGTTTAAAACATGAATTTGAATTATTATATACTTTTTATATGACTATTGTCATTGGGAGAAAGAATTGAGCCTTTTCTGAGCCACTGAATCAGGGATATTATGAATGATTAATACTTTGCAAATAACCACATTACATCTCTTCTCATATTATTGCAGCACTGAACTAAGTGGGCTGCATCTCGACACTGTGTCTCTTAAGGGAACAGTCAGGGCTCAGGGCTACCTCTTCTTTCACTACTCAGTCAGTGCTTGTTCCTACTCAGAAAACCTTTAGCTTCAGGTTGATTTCTTATTCTCAGGAGAAACAATATTAGGGAAGAAGGCTGCTTTTATCCTATTTTCGTGAAGTTCACAGTGTGTTTGTTATAAGCAGTATTTAAATTTCTTCTATGTAGCTTACATAAAAAAAATCTGGTGGTTTATTGTTGTTAGCCATCCAATATGAAAGGCAGAATATTCTCGGCCACTGTGGAGTTTCAGGAAATTTTTAAAAATGACCTGTGAAAAAATATTCACGTGTTTGGACAATAGTTTGGTATCAAGTTTTGCCCCCCTGAAAAAGCTAATTTGTGAATGGCTAGCAGATCCCTCTTTTGGAGGCAAAATTAGCCATAAAACTTGTGCTGTCGCTGTGAGATGTCTTAGTTAAGAGTCCACGGTCCAGTCTCCAACGTGGATAAAGCAGAGTTTGTCATTGCAAATGAGCTGCTCCTCAGACTCTGCAGCCATCTCCTGGTGGAGGGAAACACGCTTTGGAGGAAAGCTAAGCTGTCCAGCTTTTGTTTACTTTTTCTGGTCTGCACATTGTCTCCTCCTACTTCATTCATACAAGATGTGGCTTTTCCCCCTCGTCTTCGCCAACCCCATCTCAAAAAATAAATAAGGAAAAGAAAAGGCCTTCGCTAAATATTTTCTTCTTAGAAAACTCATATCCCTGCAGAAAGAAAACTAGTTTTGAGACCCAGCCCCTGCCTAGCACTAAACTCTTTCTTTCTCCTCTCTGCAGACTTCCCTTCCAGCTCGGCGAGAGGGTGCAACTGTGACCCTTAGCAAAGCCCCCTTCAGACCTCCAGCCTCAGGACAAATATATTAGTTTGGATAATCATTTCACAAACAATAATAAAAGGTATGTTGGGACACAATTTCCTTGTCCAGCTGAAGACAGAGCAGCTCTTGTGTCTAACTCAAGGTTCCCCACTTGTCCTCCAGGACAGACTGGAACGTTAGCTGCTTTCCCAGGCAGCAGTTTCTCTCAGCATCAGCCCGAAGTCTGCTCTGTTGCTCACACATTGGTTTGTAGGAATTGAGGTAATTATGTTCTAAAATGTGCATTACAAAACCTCTGCTTATCTCTAAAAAAATCAGCATTTCTTAAAGCAAACAATTTAAATAGAAAAGTCATTTGATAAAAATAATTGGTTCAGCCAAAACAGGGCTGGCATTCTTCGGCCAGATAATGACTCAGTGGCGACTCTAACCTCAGTGCTATTCATTAGACACAGTTCTCATTCAGCTTCCAGTCCTGCGGTGGGGGCAGTGCATTAGTTTAAAAATAATTTTAAACAGGTAAACAGACGTGGGGGTGGGTGGATTAAAATCTCTATCAGATTGACTTTATGGGATTCCGTCGCCAAAATTTTTCGCAAGGGGCAGGAATGGCCTACACTTTGGGTCAAGACAAGAGCACTGTTTAAACTAGAGAGCTTAAAGAAGACGTTTGCTGCACAAATGGTAGGTTAACTGAGCCATAAAAATGATCCAGAAGACAATATTAGAAAGACCCCAAAGTTTCATGACTTTAGAACTCATGTAACACTGATCTTTAGTAAAGGCCCCCCTCCCCTTGAAAAAATAGTAAAGCTGTTACAAGCAACTTCTGGGACTCACAAGTCCGGGAGCACATTATTTTATTGTGTTTCTTTGGCTTTCTTAACTTAGGAATTAGGAAAAATTATATACTTTTAGATTGTCTTCAGGCAATGGTCCTGTGTAGATGGTATTCCACTAAAACAAGTTTCTAATCAGACTAATTAGCAACTATATTGTTAAACTGTTGCTTGGTTTGGTAAATAACCAACCTATTTGGAATGAATATTAAACAATGCAGATTCTTAGCAAAATCGCAGAATATTCTTTAAATAATTCAGCAATTAGTTTTAAAAGCCCTTGCATGTAATTCATTAATATTCAGTTGTATTATATCTTGACACCTCTACGCATTCAGATTTTACAGAACAGCAAAGTTTTTAGCTGCATATTGTTATCAAGGTGAAGTTCGTCTGTGGCTAGCTAGCTGAGTTCATTTAACAAAGTTTTGACGTTGAACACTGCTTTTAATAACACTGGTTGAAATGCAAAGGCATTGTTAATTAGCTAAAGTTGCAAACATTTTTATTAAAACAACTCAGTATTGAGAGCAATACCACCGTGCTGGTAAATGTTCACTTTATTCACATCTTTATCTGGCACACTTTTTAGTCTCTTTAGAAGCATAACTGTGTATTATTTTAAAGGGACAAGTAAATAAGTACACTTAGGATCCAAATTTTTCCCCTGAAAGGAAATTCAAAGCCCTGGACAGGACCAGGCGTTCCTCACTGGCCTTCAGTTGATCTATCTTGCACATAAAGCAAGTTGGCCAAATTAACTTGTGAACACTAAGCAAGATGAGAAATCCATGGAGAGAATGGCCAAGAAGGAACAAGGAGGAGTTTCAGGAGATGATATTTTCCCATCAGTGGATAGGCATGCATACATTAAAGGTATAAAAGGCAGCAGTGAGAGAAACAAAAGCTCTATGCCAAGGATCCTGTGAGTCTGAATTAACAAAATGGGCGAAAAAATGAAATCATTCTGCTTAAACCTGCTCACTAATAAAAGGAGAATCGCTTTTGTTAAATATGCTTGGTGTGATTATTAAGCAAAATTTTTTTCTCCCAGACATCTATGAATAAAACATGCAGTTTGAGCATTAGGTAAACAAACAATAAATGGATGAGTTCAGTTGCAACATAACAACATTTTATTTAGAAAACATATATAATCATATTTGTATTGGCAATCCAAATTTAATGACGTCTTTCAGTAAAGGCAAAGTGCTTTACAAATGACATCTAATGCATAAGGGTTGCTTATTCTTTGCCCATTTTTTTTCCTGTTTTCCAAAAGAAAGAGATTTTAAAGGTCTCTGCTGAACCACATAGATAAACTAGATGGAGTCTGGTTATCTTGGAATTTTTTATTTTAAATCAATTTAATTGTAGTTTACACATGCTGCCAAAAAAAGAAATACACTTCTGGAACAGAAGAGAAAATGTGTTCTAGTCTGTGTAGCTTGGACTGAGCGTAGCAAGGCTGCAGCTGAATAGCAATCTTTGGCTTATTAGCCATTTCATTAACACCACATCTGTAAAATATGAATGAGAAGAAACCGTTTACAATAAGGAAAGCAAACAACAGAATGAATTTCCTCTGTTGGTGTTTTACAAGACTGTTAAACAGAAAATGGAGGGAAGAACTCTCTTTAGACGATATCACTTAATTAAGTAAAGCGTCCTAATCAGAGTCCCCTCCAATTGTAATGACTGTAGGGAGTCGAGTACATTTCTGTCTATATTAGAGTATCTAACTGCAATGATTTATTGATATTTATTTTAGAAGTACAACACAAAAGCAATAAAACAGCAGACACAGGGAGAGAGGGAGCGTGCCGTTGCTTTCTGAGGTGCAGCAAGAACACTTTGAAAACATTCCCAATTTTCTCGCGAGAGGGTTCTGCTGTTGAAAATCAGGGCACACCTCTCAAGGAAAGTGTTACTTTCCCTGCATTTGATTTTCTTTCCCACATGTTTGCTGCGACGTTTCTTTGTCCATCGGGTGAATCATTGATTCACTTTCTTCACTGCAAGAATCACTGCAAATGAGTGGATGGGCACCTGCTGTTTTCTGCAGTGACATTACTGGATTGCATTCTACACCGATTTTAGTCTTGAAATACGGCTTCTCTGTATGGGAGAGAGACTCAGGGAAGGAGAGTAAACACGCTGTATAGGCAGGCAGGCATTGGCTGTCCTCCAAGTTGCACACAGCATAAACCTGTTTATCTGCCACATTTCACAAATCTCAAAAACATGTGAATAATCAGGCAAGCAACTGGATAAATGACTCACGCTAGGGAGCCCAACCAGGACTCTGATGAGAGAAGAGGAGGATGCTAAGACTCTGGGACAAATAAATTTGAGCCGTAGAAATGGCGCCTAATAAAGTTGATTAGTGGTTCAAAGAAGAAAACAGTCTGCGCTAAAATAAATCTGAGGAGCTACCTCAATCCCGTGGGCTTGGCTTGATATATTTATGTGCAAGCTTCCTGGAGAAGAGAGTAAAGTAAAATATGTATTCTCACCCCTACACTATTCCAACTGTCAGTGCCAATGTGCCTTTGGACTCTCTGGTAGTGCTTAAGGTCATTCATTTCTAAGAATTCAAATCTAAATACCAGAGGAGAGTATTTTCAAACTCAAATTCTCACCAACACATACATTTGGAATTGAATGGCCAAGCGGGCTTACAACTTATCCATGTAGAAGAACCAACTTTCCTTTGAAAACTGCATTTCTTTTTTTTTTAAACTGCAGATCATGAATATTTGGATATTAAATGAACTAGGAAAGCTAGGTTTTTATTGTGTTTCTTTGTTTTGCTTTAGTTCCTGTTCTTCTTGATTTGCTCATCTCTTAACCCCCTTTGCATGAACATTCAGTTATAAAGTAGAAACTCTTTAAGGCTGAAGCACTGATCTCCCAAGCTCACTGTGAAAAATTTAAGGTTATTTATGAATTGTAGGCTTGGTTTACATCCATGAGCTAGGCCTGGCTATAACTACAGTGAAAGAAATTGTTTATTTGCTTGATATGCCTATATCTTTTTGTTGGTTTGTTTTTGTTTTCTGAAAGAGGATTTCTCTGTGTAGCCCCAACTGTCCTAGAATTCACTCTGTCGACCAGGCTGGCCTCGAACTCATAGATACACCTGCCTCTGCCTTCCAAGTGCTGGGATTAAAAGTGTGCAGCACTTTTAATCAGTCATCTTTTAATGCACACACCAGCTTACTATAAAAATGTAGGCATTTCTACATTTATCAACACAAAATATTCTTCCACATGGAAAAGTCATAATCCACCAAGGCAATTAAATAAACACTGTACTCTCCACTATGTTTTTCATTCTGCAGAAAGTAAATTCTCCATCCTTGAAATTTTCATTAAAATATAGGCAAAGACATCATCATCATAGCAACATGTAGGTAACCTGTAACTTGATGTCCCAAGCAATATTCTGCTCCATTTGAGGATCTGTGTTAAAGTCTTGCCCCCAAGAGAACATGTGCTGAGTCTATTGTCCATTGTACTGGCCAAGTGGTTTTTCTTGCCTTGCCATTTTCTCATCTCCCCCCTCTCTCTCTCCCCCTTTTCCTCTCCACCCTCTCTCTCCATCTCTTCCTCTCTCCCTCCCTCTTTTGTCTCAGGCTATCTTCAAGATACAGGACAGAGATGAACTGAATGGCTCCGATTATCAAGACATAAGCGTCTACCTCAGAATCAGTCTTCCTGGGGCATTCTGTTCTTTATCAAAGCAGGTATTTGAATAAGGCGGGTTGTCTTTTCTTGGTCACATCTCCCTGACCTTGCAAAATATGATACATTTCTTCCATTATTTTAAGTATATTGCTCTGGAGACTTTCCAGGAAAGTTTTAGAGGAACTAAAACTTATTCTTAAAAGATGTTCCCTCATGGGTTGGGTGGTGGTGGCACACACCTTTCTTTAATCCCAGCACTCAGGAGGTAAGAGGCAGGTGGGTCTCTCTGAGTTTGAGGACAGCCAGAGCAAGACAGAGAAACCCTGTCTTGAAAATCCAAACCAAAACAAACCAAAACACACAAACAAACAAACGAACAAACAAGGATATGCCCCGGTAAGTAACAACTGAAAGTATATGGGAACTCAGGTGTGGTACTAAAGTTACACGCTCTGATAAAGAGTGTGAAGACTCAACACATTGAGTCTTGTAACCACGTGACATTTTACTAAGTTTTCTGTATGTGCTGGGCCATGACAACATACCCACAAAGTTGAAATCAGTTCTGTGAAACTAGGTAAGGTCAACCATAGCTGTTTACCCAGCTATAAGGAACCCCTGTTAAACAGAGTTTTGGGAAGTGATGATTATTTTGAGTCAGACATGATCACAAACACCATATAACCTAGACACCAAAGGAACTCAAGGAATAATAGCCTGTGTAAGTGAACTTTGCAACTGCAAAAACAATTAAAAAAAAAAGCACTTGAAAGAACTGTCCCAGCTGTTCCCTCGGTCCCACCCCTCAACGTTGACCATCAGCCTCTCATATTTTTAACAGGCATTTTTATTCAAATATAGCATGTTTTCTTTTAAATACAAAAATTGTACACCACACTGGCTGTTTCGAGTTGATTGACTTTTGTTTTTGTTGTTGTTTTGTTTTTTTGAGACAGGGTTTCTCTGAGTAACCGTCCTGGCTGTCCTGGAACTCGCTTTGTAAACCAGGTTGGCCACCTTGAGTGTCTCTAGGCGGACGGAGACGGAGGGTTCACGACCCTAATAAGGCACGTGCCACCACTACCTGGCCTGTTGATTGACTTTTATTCACCTAGCAACGCTGGTGACCATTGCTCCCCATTCTACGCAATAAGGTTTACCTCATTCTTCCAGTAGCTGTGAAGGATATTGTATAAGACAGCATTATGAATAAAAAGGCTGTTAACATATTGATGGGAAGTTATTTTTGTTTCATTTCTGCCTATCAAAATTATGCTTCAGTAAACATGTACATTATGTGTTCTTTTCTAAGTGTGCCAATAGAATTAATTCCTTGAAGTGGAATCCCTAGATAAAAACACATTTGCAGTTTTTAAATGTTATCACTACCTTATTGATGCAACCATAGAAATTGTACCAATTCGCCTTTCTCTGGCAACGTCTGAGGGATTTTATCAAGAGCTGAGCTGAGAGTTGCACCTGGGATGCTTCTGTCTGTCTTTCTATTTTTTTCCAAGTTGGCTAACCATAGTTCGTTTGCTTCTGTGGCGACTGATGATGACCTTGTGAAAAGAGAAGCATTCAGCAGCGTCTCCTTGCTAGGGCTGAGCCTCTAGAGCTGCAGGGTGGGGTGGGGTAGGGGAAAGGCTGTTCTTAGAAGGAGTGGGTGGGGCGTAGTAGCTAGGTCTGTCTTACCTAGCCAGTTTACTAGCAACTTCCCTAAATGTGGGAGCTGCAGAGCAAAACCGGGGCTTCCATGAGCATCTGTGTGAGAAGCTACACTAGAACCACACTGCCTGCCCCCTCCTCTTTCCTTTCTTCTTTGTCTATCTCTGTACAGGCTGTGCTTTAAGAGTGCGCTTGTCTCTCCCCATTTCTTGCCTTGAATTCTAAGTCTGTGCTATTCTCAGTCTCCACAGCTTCATCAGGAAGGAACTCTCTGGGTTTCTGCTCCACTTTGTCATTCAGCCTCTGTGTGTAATTAACCTAGAGACTCACCTGTTATTGACCCAGTCCCTGGATTGAAGAGTGGGCCTTTTCCTTGAAACCGCCACTCTTTATTCAGTACTTTTATCTTTATCAGTCCCATTTTCATCTTGAAGTATTATCTCAGAAATGCCTCAATCTTCACCTGAACCCAGTCCCTAAGTTTAAGGGTTATTATGCCAGTGTTATCAAATTTATATTTACAGTAGGACATCTAGTTTGTAATCAGCATTAACATGCTAAGCATGTGGGAACTGTGGGTCACTACCCCATTGGGGGAGAAATGACCCTTTCACAGGGTTCACCTAAGACCATCAGAAAACACAGATATTTACATTACCATTCACAACTAGCAAAATTAGAGTTATGAAGTAGCAACAAAAATAAGTTTATGGCTGGGGTCACCACAACATGAGGAACTGTATTAAAGGGTCGCAGCCATAGGAAGGCTGAAAACCACTACTCTAGAAGTTTATATAATCACAAGGAGACAGACAGCAGTAACCAAATAACCAAATGTAGGCTACTCTTTAGTAAGTGTCAAAAATATTCAAGTCAAAATTCTATGACTTTTCAGCTCTTGGAAACTGTCTACACTTATACCTGTGTATGAACAAAAGGCAAATTGCTCAGCACAGCACTGTATGTATAGTAAGAGCTGAGGGACCTTCTGATTATTGACAATGACAATCCATCAATTAGGAGATACTCTCCATGGAATAACATTGAGTGACCCAGGATAAATTTCACATGATAAAACACAAACAATGAACCTGGTAGTGGTGGTGCACACCTTTCATTCCAGCATTCAGAGGCAGAGGCTGGTCAAACCCTGTGAGTTTGACACCAGACCACAGAGCGAGTTCCAGGACAGCTAAGGCTACACAGAGAAACCCTGTCTCGAAACAAAACCAAAACCAAAAGAGCAAAGCAAACAATGGAACATATGTAATTATGGTTTCCTCTGTAAAAAAAAAAGTCTGTGAAATAATATGTATTAATGCCTCTTCATATATATAGGCATGTGCTGAAGGTTATGATGGGTGCATATAGAAAGATATGGTGGCGGTCCCATGAATCACCATGGAGTTGGAAAGTTCCTACAGCCTAATGGCATCCATCATAGAATAGCGACTCACATGCTTGTGATCATGTTGGTGCCAACGACCTACTATGCTACCAGCTGTACAGCTATATAGTGTATAGTACTGCATATCAATGATAATGATTATGTACTTGCTATGTTCGACTCTTTTCTTCTTAGTAAGAAAGAGTGTGCTGCAAAACAGGATTCCATTTCATGCTTTAAGTGGCTTTCAGGTTCATCTCATTTTCTGCCTGCATCAAGGGGACTTGTCAAGGTAGCCTGAGCAAGTACACTTTATGTGGTTCACTCAGTGGCAAAATTGCTTAGTGATAAATTCCTCAGAAATAATCTCTATCATTAAATGGCACGTGATTATATATAAAATCATTGGAAGAATTTGCCTCATGCTCCCCCCCGTCAAAAAAAAACACATGAAGAGATAACTTCTCAACCTCTATTTCTTCGTGTTATTTTATTTTTATTCTTTTCCTCTTCTTATAAGTACACATTTTATTATTATATATTAACAATACATAATAATGGGTTTCATTATGGCATTTCACTAACGTGTTTGCATGTTTGCTATATTCAATCTCTTTCGTCCCCTCTCCCATTTATAGTGACTGTCTTTTCTGCCCTAGCTAGTCTGTACCCCTCCTCTCTCTCCCCCCACCCCCATATGTTTCATTCAGGTTGCTAACAGGAGCATGGGTGAGGGGAACACGAACAACTTACTGTCGCTACACCATTGAAAAAATTGTCTCCCCTGCCTGGTTCAGAAACCAGTAACTGCTTGTGAATCCTTCAGGTGAGGCCTTAGGAGCCTTCTCCCTCCTAGAAACTGTTAGTTGCTTATGAATCCTCAGGGAGGGGTGGGCCATTTTAGTTTTTCAACCACTTGAATGTTATCTATAAAAAAAGCATCCTATTGAATACTTTAAAAATTTAAAACCAAATCCCTCCTTCACAGACTGTTTCCTGAGGCGTTTGGAAGTACTTGGCTACATTAACGTGGGATAAAGAATTTTCCTGGATGAAGAAGCGCGGAGATGAAAACAGACTAGCCCTGGATTTTGTTACCTATCCATAAACCCACATTCTCTTTTGGGCAAATCTGGGGAAAGATGCTATACGAAGTTCTCAAAGCTGTGATTTCTCATGCGCAGGGCACATGTTAAGACAGGAGGACAGTGTTAGGAGGAGAGCTCAGCCTTCAGCCTGTTGACAAGGACATTGAAAGCGGCTCCCTGAGGTTTCCCATGTGAACTTGGTCAACAAGGCATAATTTACCAATGCCTTGAGCCAACCCGCAGAAGCTCCCATGATGACCAATGTGAAGGTTCTCTTCTTTAAGCTTTAGATAAAAGCCTCGTGCTGAGTTGCAAAGAAGAGGAATTAGCTGCCTTAGCACCAAGATGCTGCTGTTCTTTAATAACAATGTGCTCCACACATTTCCCAGAACGTCACGTTAAGGTTATTGGGGGAGAGATATTGGGATGAAATTGAATCTGGAGAATTCTTTGGACTCTTCCATGAACTGAAACTAGGGTGTTTTACAAGAAGGTAGTAGAGAATTAAGAAACATGAGAAAAAGATGCAGATGATTTCATGATTGCGAATGACTTTGTCAAATGAATGTGACGTTTTAAAATCATCACAGAAGTCACCCAAGGACATAAATGAAAAAAACTTCAGGTCTCTGCCTACCTCTGCATTGTGTCTCCTCACTGCTTCTACCCTGTCCTTTGGCTGCCTTTAGTCATCCTCCCCTGCCCTACAGTAAACCTAACAGACAGGCTTGGTGTCCTAGGACACTGGGGTCAAATGGCTGGAGATCTGGAGGTCAGCGACCACAGAGATGGTGGCTCCTGTGTCTTTCCTTGCTCCTCTCTCCACCTTGTTTCACCACCACCTCTCAGAAACACTTGTTTCCCAGTGCAATGAGGGTTTCAGATGGAATAAAACGGCCATGCAGCTTCTTGGGTCCACATCTCGTGTTGTTTTCTTTTCAGGAAAACTAGCGGTACATTATTTTATTTTTATGAGTGTACCCTGTAAATGTGAGCCTGTTAAGTGAGTTATTGCCAGCAATCAGGACCATTTGTTACATAACATCAGTAAGAGGGACTCAGGTGAGAAACAACTCTGATTGTAGGTGTTTAGTCCCAACACACATCAGTTGTAACTCCTTGAATGCATTTCTACTGGCAGCTAATTTGAAATACTTTATCAGTGAAAGTCTTGACACAACAGTTATACAAACACACATAGAAAAACATGAGGAAATTAAATCAGACTTATAACGTAAACCTTAACAAAATGATGGCTTAATTTATACTCACTTTGTAATTTTAACTAAATATTATGGTAAGTAGTTCTTATTTAAATCCTAAGTATATGGGCATTTATTATACACAATATGAAAATACTTCAAGAGGTTTATGATTAACGCTGTGGTGTTCAAGCATAGTTTACAGCGACTTTCAATCAAAGACAAAAGGCTCAAGCAGATGATGAAACATGTTAAAAAGATGTATGTGTACACCCAAGGACTTAACTCAGACCTGCTCACGGTAGCTCGGTTCCAGTTTTCATCGCCTAATAAGTATCCCTGGAGCTTGACACAGGACTATCCTTAGGATGAGTGGCCAAAGTACAAGATTGTCTCGTTAAGTTTTATTTCAGATAAACAATGAATATTTTTCATATAAAATTATATTCAAGTCATTGAATATAGCATGCCATACCAAAAATGTGGTTATTAGAAAATCAACGATCATTGAGTTCCTTGCACTATTTTTTTTTCTAGACATGGCCACTCTACCCTAAGGGTTCTCAGAGTCCCTATGTGTCTCCTTCCCTGACTTCCATAGCTTAGCTTGAGGTCTCTCAATCATGCAGGCATTCTCTTAAGCATATATGTGCTCACTCATCAAAGGATAATGCCTGGAAGATTGGAAACCCCCTAATCCCAATGCCAGTAAGGCATGGTGATCTGACCTATATACTACTTTGTGTTTTGCATGTAGTTTGATTCCCAAGGATAATGTGTTGTAAGCCTATTCTAACCTGGGAGAGGTGGTGGGTCTTTAAGAAGCAGAACCTCATGAGAGGCTGTTAGATCATTGACGGTGTTGTGCTTGAATGGGATTATGACAGTTCTTATGGACTCTGGGTTAGTTCTAGTGAGAATGGGTTATTGTAAGAGCAAGGCCAACCTCTGAGTTTCTAAATTGCTCTGTAATTTCCTATCTTGGGATGCCACCTCCTTTTCCTAGAAGTGGTCTCAGTATTTTTGGACTGACTTTCAAGGTGACCTCACTAGAGCTGAACTGAAACAAGGCCCATGGTGTGACTGACAGTGCTCCTGGGGAGAAGTGAGCAAGCCTCTACTCCCTCCCAGAGAGGGAACCAATACAGGCCAACGTAAGGATATCATCAAAGTCCAATTGGTGAACCAGGGTGTTTTATTGGGTTACTTACAGGAGCAGAAATAACTCAAAGACAGCTGCATCACCAAAGTCTACCCCAGCATGACTGAAAGATGGAATCCCGGAGGATGCTGCACAACCTCAGACAGTTGTGAGATTGGAGGCTGGAGAGAGTTCTTCACAGGGAGGTCAATTGTTCTGAAGCTCTTCCATCCAGCTTAGCCGGACTCTCTTCTTCTAGACATCCCGGCTTCTCTGAGGATGTCTCTCAGCAGTCCTTACAGCAGATATGTATTTGGTGGAGGGAGGAATCCGGTGAATCTGGTCACTTTGAGGGATTTCCTGGAGCCTTTGACTTGTTTACTTCCTGAGCGTAATGAGCTTCCCTGCAAGATGGCATGTTTCGTCTTCCCTTAGAACAACCTATTGTCCTCATGAGCATCCCTCTAAGATGGGAGCTTACTACAGATGAGCTCATTAAGCACTGCAGTCTCTAGGATGATAAGCTAAATAAACCTCTTTTCTTTCTAAAGTACCCAGCATTGGATCCTTAGTTATAGTTAACAAAATAGAAGGCAATACATTCCTCCACTCCCATCTACTTATGCTTGCTTTCTCTTGAGAATTTTGTTCATGTTTTCAAATAAAAATTTGAATGCTAGCAAATGGAGAGAGGCTGCCATGTCACTAGTTGTAGTCTTAAGAAGACATTTTCTTTGTCTTTCTTGCTCTGTCTCCTTGAATTTTAATGCTGATATTAATTCTTTGAAAGCATGTTCTGAACGTTTGGTGCCACTTCTCAAAGAGCACACAGTGTGAAATGCGTTAAGAGTGCTCTTCTCACTCTTAAGTTTACACTCATGGATTGGTCTTTTGGAGCTTTAGTGAAGGTGTCTACTCAAAGGTTTGATTTAATATTTTCTAAGTTGGGCTAACTGATAGTACTACAGGTATGCAGCAACCAAAGAAATAAAATATCAACATGGTAGACTAAGAAACAAAAAATTGGCAGATTTGAGAGTGAGCTAATTTAATGAGCTGTGAGATCCTATGCAGATCATTTAGCCTTCATGATGCCTGGCTTTCTTTTCAATGAAAAGGGGATGTTGCGGGGCATGGAGGGGGGAGGTGGCACACATTATTTTCCAGCACTCAGGGACACAGAGGCAGGCAGATCTCTGTGAGTTCAAGGCCAGCCTAGTCTACAGAGTGAG
>LOEQ01005362.1:155328-175189 GCA_001685075.1 Bramus lutescens
AGAGCTAATAAGAAGCCTGAGCTAATGGGCCAATCAGTTTATAATCTTAAGGAGTCCTCTGTGTGATTTTATTTGGGACCTTGCCAGGTGTGGGGTACAGGGCAGGACAGAAACCACAAGCAGGCCCTCATGTTACAATGCAGTACTTTTTGGAGAATATTATTTCTGAAGAAAAAAATCATGATTACACAAATATATTCTCTTTCCATTTCTTTTTGTTTTTGCTACCAAATACTTCAGAAGAATGAGCACCTCCTCAAGGTAACTGCTGTAATGCTGCTTTGTTTTCTATTTCTCCCACGGTATGTGTACCATTACTTACTTTTCAGTTTTCTGACATATTAAACAATGCCATGGTTATTCTTGGGTAAGTGTCTTTGTGGAGTTTTTATTTTAATAAGTGGATTCCAAAAGTTGTGTTCTAGGTCAAAAGCTTGTGAATATTTGATTTTTAATATATATTTCCAGGCTTTTTTCCAAAAAGAACTGTAAAACTGTTGTTTCAATCAATAAAAATGAAGACATCCTTCCTTTGCTCCAACACCAAAATGGGTAGTTATAACTCTTTTGTGCTTGTTTGGCTGAGGAACTTAAACCTCATTGGTACTATATTTTCTGTTTTCTAGCAATTGGCTAGTGAGTTTAAATGTCTTCTCACAAATTTTCAGGGCTTTTGATTTGCTCTGGAATGAATAAATTGTTTGTGTGTGTTGTTAATATTTTGAAAGAACTCATATGTTGATTTATTATCACTTTTCTCAGTTTCTCCTGTCTTAGTTGTTATTTGAAGAATGTATACTGTACTACAGCTTTGCTTTATACCTTCTAGGTTTACTGACTAAATTACAGAGCTCCTCTTTCCCAAACTTTGAAGGATGTCTGTGCATCTACTAGTAAATAGCAAAGACATATGTCTAAACTAGTATAGACATAGGTGCATCTCTTTCCAGAGCCTGACACTCACTGAGGGCATCATCTACCACTGAGTCAATTACTTTGTCTCTATACGTTTTTAAGCCCCTGAAGTTATTTTGGCATATACACTCAACTTGACTTTCTATCCTTTTATATCCACAAGGCTGCCAATACAGCTTAGTGGTAGAGAGCTTGTTTAGAATACACAGGCCCTGTGTTCCATCCCCAGCACTGAAAAAGAGGTACCATAAACAAACCAAACTCCCTGTTTTCACTCACTGAGTTGAACTGTCATCTTAATCACATATTAAATTCTCATAGATCCTGGTGTGTATTTCTGGGTTCTACATCCTGCTTCAGTTGATTTGATATCCACTCTTCTGCAGATGTCTGATTGGATATTAGAGTTTTTTGGGTTTCTTCTGATATTTGACTAAAGCATGTCCTTCCTAGCTTTTCTTTCAAAAAATTACTTTGCCAAGTTTTTGAGGTCAAGTTGCTTGAGTGAGACAGAAGCATGGGGACAGAGTGCAAGGAGCCAGTGTGTGACCAACTTCCCTTTTCCTGTGTTGGGAATGGCAGAAGCCCCTCATGGGAAGCTGCTTTCGTGGGTTTGGGTTAGTGCTAGTGCTTAGCAGAGCTACCCCAGTAACCTATGTTTGTGCTAACAGCATCAATGAGGTATGCCTGTCTTAAGTCACAGAAGTTGTGGGATGATTTGCAACATTAGTATCATCCAGCTCATTGACTGTTGGGAGACTTGAGTCAGATAATTCAGGTACAAACATGTGCCAGAGCCAGGATTCCGCTAGCCAAGGTCACTAAAACATTACTAAGTCACCATAGTGAAGTGACGCTTCTTAAGACAGAGAATACTTCTCATCATATAGTTTCATTTCATGTGACTGATAAGATAGGGCTCCTAGCATATATATCTACCCTACCTGCTCATCAGAGCACTGTAATATATTTAAAAGTATCAATGTCTTAAAAAATGCAATCATTTCACACTGAGGAGAGCCTATTAAAACAAGGAAAGGGACTTGGGGAGGGGTGTGCTGTGTAGCCAAGGCTAGCTTCAAACTCATAATTCTTTAGCCTCTGCTTCCCTAGGGCTGGCATTAAAGGTGTGCATCACCTTCTGGGCATAAACATTTTTGAAAATTGTATTTTAGTGTGTGTGTGTGTGTGTGTGTGTGTGTTGTTCTGTCTGTCTGTTCATGCGTGAGTGTCATGTTATATGTGTGCCTGGAAACTGGCTCTATCAGTTGGGTCCCTAGGCTCATACTTAGGTAGTCAAACTTGGTGACAGGTGTCTTTACCCACTGATCAATCTCACCAGTCCCAGGATGATGATCTATAACCAAACCTGGGCCATAGCTGTGTTTCAATTTGATCACACGTTAGAAAAATCAGGGAGTCTTTCATGCTTACACTTGCTTCTGGCTTCTCTTGAAAAACTTAAAATTCTACAACTCTAAACTCCATTTCCCCATGAGCCAAATCTCTGGAGCTGTGACTGCATAGGGTAGATCACTAAAGTACTGCCAGGCCTCCACCATCCATCCCTTATGTAGGCCTAAGTACATTCCCCATTGGTCTAAGGTTGCATAAGAATACACAGGTTTTCAAAGTGAGTGAAAGCTTGAATATTCCTTCAGCAATAGGGTATCATGAACTCTAGATGCCAAAATGACAAAGCACTATGGTGGAGGAGAACCGAGGCTAGGCCACGTGGTATCTTTGTTAGAGAATCAGCTTGTGGAGGAAAAGACAATTCTCTTCCTGCAGAAAACAATAAAAATAGATCTTTGATACCTCAGCAGCAATTTTCATCATCAAATCAGTTACAGACCACACAGACTAATTAATTCTCTCAGCCCCCTCATAGGGTAAGGATTCCAGAAATATCTTTAGCTAGAAAAAAAAAATTCAAGAAAACATTTGCAAAAATCTCTTGTCTCCTAGGAAGAATCTTAAGGCAACAAGCTCTCAGTTCTCATTAAAACCTGCAAACAGGACCTCCTCCATCTTGATCATTCAGGATGGGGATCATAACAGAAAAGGGGTTGGACAGACATGTCTAGGATCTAGATGGCTCAGTGTGGAATATCCAGGCAGTTTCTGGAGCCTCACCGAAAACCATTTACCTTTATGCCTCTGGAAATTCCTCTTACTTAATTTCATTCATCATTTTGACTTTGATTTCTTGAAAAGTTAAAACACTGAAGGAGGAAATGATCGGAAGTTTAACAGAAAAGGAATCTCACACTAGCTCAGAACTAAGAAAACAGGTGTTTATTAAGGGGTAGACTTACAAGGTCAGGATGTTCGGCTTGAACGATGGATGAAGATCAGATCCAAAAATCAAACCGAACAGCTAAAACGGGGACGGGGGACAAGCAGAGAGAGAGGAAGGAAGGCCGCCCCCCCAAGCTTACGTATCGGGGTAAATAGTCCATGAGGCCACGCCCAGTAGGCGGGTATGTCTTAGCTGTAACCTTCCAGCAGCAAAACACCTTCATTCTCGTAGCCCTTAGGGTTTAGTAGAATGGGGCCTAACTGACCCAGTTTTCAAAGGCAGGATTTTCCAATAAAAATATGCCTCTTGTTACATGTCAAACCAACGAGGCAGCCTTTGTAATGTAATCTAACTTTACTTCAGATTTGCATGGTGCCTTACTGCTATTTTGGGTCATTGATGCTATTTTGCTTATTTTTTGAGGCAGGCTTTTCTTGTACATCCCAGGCTACTCTGGAACCTACAATCCAGCTACCTCAACCTCTCAAGTGCTGGGATTACAGGCACACAGCCGTGCTCAATCTTCGTCTCTATTTTATTAAAGTCCTAATTTAATCCAAGGCCCGGGAAGCAAGGGTGAATGAGACATAGTGCTGGAGTGGCAACGTGTCATCTGAATGGCCTGGCCTTGATGACAGGCTTGAGAATGGGGCACACTCAGTCTCCACCGAGCTGTCTCTTCCTGTTTGCTGATGTTTTAGAGGTCAAGAAAGCTTATTTTATGCTTTTAGAAAATTGCATCATGAGTGATAAATTAGGATAACTTTTCTTCAAATATAGTAAAAATTGTCATAGATCTATAAATAGAAATGATCACCTTTTTCCATTTTGATTCTAGTAGTAGAGAAAGCTTTTCTGCTATTCTGGGCTAGTTTTCTTAAAGAAAAATAAAAGAAATGTATATAGTATGCAAATTCAAAGTGTGCTGTCCTCATTCACCCAGTGGGATTTAAAATAAGCCCCAACTTGTGAACATATTAAAGCAGATTGAGATGGATATTAGTGGGATTTAGGAGGAGAAGCTCTCCAGCCAGGCAAACACGCTATGCAGGAGAACTTTGATAATGTTGTTTTACTGATAATTACCTGCCGGCTGTCACCTCAAAGTGGGATTTCATGCAGGTTCCAGTATTTAAATATGACGTTCAGAGCCAAGCCTGCAAAGACACTCATACCAATCTTTCCCTGTCCATTTTATTCCACAATTATCTGTGTCTGTCTTTGTGAGAAGCAGCACAGTTAACTCCCTCCTAATTGTGTTTGAACTGTGTGGGCTAGGGAACACGGATACCAAGCGCCATCCTCCCTGGTCCACGGTCCTCTCTCGTCAGGAGGCTCCAGAATTATTGGAAAGCAGCAGTTCGTGACTAGCACGAATACTCATCCGACCTCAGAAACCAGTCCCTAGGCAAAGCGAACGTCTCTCACCTACACTAGGTACAGGTAGTTGAAGGAATGAACAACTTCCGTGGTCCTCGTAGGCTGCTAGTGGCCGCTGGTTTCCCAGCCCTAAAGAGAACTTCCTTTTCTCTGCCACAGCCCCCCACTCACCCACTTTTCACCCTCATACTGAACTCCTAATTAAATGTAACAGTTTCAAGAGTTTAAACTGTATACCTTTTTAATTGTGTCCTACTTTGTATTGGCTAATGCACAAGTCTGAAAATGGATATTACAGCTTTTTATGATATAATATCACCCTAATTGGTGCTTCATAGGCCGTGGCTGAATTCTTTTCAATTAAGCGCTAACATACAGTAACTGTTTCTCTCTGAAAACGCTGGAAAGCCATTCACAAGAGAGGACTGGTACTGCACAGTTCCGAAGTACCTTAATGTGTCAAAAATGTTTGGTGAAGAAAGCTACACTGTAAATGCAATCACCTACACTGGTGTTCCCATTGTTAACGAGGAGTGAAAGTATTGCTAATTGTCCTGCGTTTTAGCTGGGTTTTTAAAGCATTATGTTGTAAGTACACCGGAGGGTCAATTTGTGAAGTGAAATACTTAGCATGCAAAGCGTAATACAAGATGCTGTGTAATACTTGACCTCTCAGCATAGTAAATGCAGCAGCAAAACGCTGTGCATTCAGGATGCACTGAATAGAGCCTTCGCCGTGGAACAAAACCAGAAAATGTTCTCTTCATTCCTTTTTTTTTTCCACTAAGCGAAAATTATTCTTTATAATGGCCATTGCAGCAATTAGCTGGCATTTGGTGGAATAAATGTGCAGAAATAGCAATTTCTTATTTTAAATGAGATTTTGTATGGAGCCTGCAAATTACTTGAGGTATATGAATAATTGTGCCTTATCTTTATGCTACAGAATAGGGTGTGGGTGGGGATAAAGATTTCCTATTTGCAGCTAAATGTTTAGACATTTTATTATTTTAATTTCACTCACAGTCTGCCTGGATTGACCCTGCTTCCCATTGATCATTTCTTGTGCTCCTAGAAGCAAGTGTGCAGATGGTGGGAGACTCCCAATTAGTGCACCATGTTTTTTATGAATGTGACATGTAAGTGCAATCAGGTCTGCTGTGGAAACAGTGGCAGTATTTAGCATTTGGTATCCTAAATCAATACAATGTAATAATCTATGTGGAATGAATGCTTATCAATGTTCTCCGTGGTCAAATGCACTGAAAACTTCATTAAATTTTTATCTGAAATTTTCACCTTATTGAAATGCATCCTTCCAGGCATTCATGATTCATCTAATTAGCCTTAAGTAGGGCATTTTTTCCTCTCTCTCAAAGTGATTCAGTTAATTATGTCCATATATTCATAATTATAAGGTGGATGAGTTGGGTAAAACTGAAATTATGAAATCTGCAGAGAGATTCCATGAGGTTTAGAATGTGGAATACAAAAAAGAGATGAAGGGAGAAAAAGTCAGAGCGAAGAAATACTTTTTAAAACTCTCCTTAGTCCAGCCCCCCAGATGCTTCCTCACAGGTTTACGGATTTATTTATCCATTTATTTATAATCCAACGACTTCCAAAAGCCACATTAAGACAAGAACAACATGAATAATAAGCAGGAAAAATACTAAGAACATTTGGCAAATGTCTTAAAGTGTTACCTTTTAATTTAAAAAAATATTTCAAAACAATATGTGGTCATTTCAAGATTATCTATTCAATTTTAAAAATGGTTCTTTTATCCTTTGACTACCACGACCTACCTAGTTCTCCCACCAGATGACACCATTCTAGCCTATTTCTTGTGGGTTTCTTTGGTCAATTTCTTCTCTTTCCACATGATGAAGTCCTTTCTGGGGATATCCAGACGGCTCAGTGGTTAAGAGTGTAATCTGCTCTTGCAGGGGACCCAAGTTCAGTTTCCAGTATGTATGCCAGGCAGCTCACAAATCATAATTGTCTATAACTTTAGCTCCTGGGGCATTCTGATGCTTCTTAACCTCCATGGGTACTTGCTCTCACATGCATGTGCCCCACCTCCAACTAAAAAAAAAAATGCGAAAGTCCTTTATTCTGTTTCTTCACACGTTGTATGTGCACATCTCAAAACAATTTTATTATTATTTTAAGTACATGGGTGTTTTGACTGTATGTATGTCTGTGCACCATGTGCATGCATGCCTCATGTCTATAGAAGCCAGAAGAGGGTGTGGGATCCCCTAGAACTGGAGTTGCAGATGTGATAATCCATTGTGTATGTGCTGGGAACTGGACCTGTCTTTTGGAAAACGAGCCCATGCTCTTTACCACTGAACCATCTATCCAGCCTATTGCTTACATATCTTTTTTTTTTTTTCTGAGACAGGGTTTCTCTGTGTAGCTCTGACTGTCCCGGAACTCACTCTGTAGGCTGGACTGGCCCTGAACTCAGAGAGATGCACCTGCCTCTGCCTCCAGAGTACTGAGATTAAAGCCGTGTGCCACCACTGCCTGGCTGCTTTTATCTCTTAATTACACACATTCTGTATGTAGATATTTTGAGATTTTTCTATCTCAAGAATTTTCTTTTTGGTTTTTAAAATTGTGCATTTGGGATTATTTCTACCCACAGTTAAAGAAGTTCAACAGAATTTTCATGTTACCTAAGGCCTGTGTATGTACACCTACTTCATTCAGACTCCTTTTCTTTCTCCTATTGAGTCATGCCAAGAATTCTTCTGTCAAATGCTGTAATGAAGGTACCTGTCACCAAATAATGCAGCTCGTCTGTTAAGCCCAACCTGTGCTGCTGTGAAAAGGAATTACCCCCAATTATTCACTTCAGTCTAGTCTCAGTGGCCATGTTCTCACAGAGCCAGCAAATGTCAGTCCTTGCCTCCTTCACAAACAAGGCTTCACCACAGGGCTGGGGCTCTTGCTGGGCCATTACATCACTAGCTTTGTCTGCTCAACATATTTAGCAAATTGCATAGTCACCGGCCAGAAAGAATCAAGCATATTTCCTGTCCCATCCTGGTTCCTCGTGCTTTTCTCTCAATGGGGCAAAGAGCAAAGCACAATAATTTAGCTTTAGTATTCAAGGTGGCTTAGAGTAGACCCAGGAGGGCAAGAGCCAAGTTAATTTGAAAAACTCTAGACGAGGGGTGGGAGAGATTGCTCACTGTTAAGATCACTGACTGCTTTTCCAGGTCACTGGCGTTTGATTCCCAGCACCCACATGGCTGATAACTATGTCTGTAACTCCAGTTTGATGAGATCCAACTCCTTCTCTGGCCTCTGAGGGAACTGCACACACTTGGTGCTCTGATATAGACGCAGGCAAAACACCCATTCACATAAAATAAAAATAAATATTTTTAAATTATGTATATTCAATGAAAGAATATGGTTTATAAAATTTTAATTTCTATTAATAATAATTCCTTTCTGAAATAGTTCTCCTGAAATGTCCCAGAGCTGAATCAGTGCAGGGGACTACAGGCAAATTGTTTTCAAAGTCTTTGTTGGAGCCTTTGTAAGGACCTTCTAAATAGTTACATTGGTAAATGATGCCCCAGGTGGGGCAATATCTTAGATAATTCTTTCCACGGTGCTCTTTCAGGTCATTGTAATTACGTAACAAATCTTCATCACATTCTGATTGGCAGACAGCTCCAAGGATAGTTTATTTAAAAGAGGTGACAGAACAGCAATGTTCTGTTACCTGTGCAGCGATAGTTCTCAGCAACGTTGTGAGCGGCCTGTCATTGTCACGAATCTGCCACAATATTCTCATCTGGAATATTCACCAATGTGCAATCTTCTCACTTCAAAAATGGAGTAGAAAACCTGTGTAGGTAATGCTTCTTGTTCTGAGTGTCTATTTCACAACAAAACCATTCTTTTCTGTCCCAAGAGAACTCTAAGTGAGGGCTTCATGTAGTTTACTCAAATTAGAGGCCATTCAACCTTCCCTCTCTGTCCTTGCCCGCCCCCATCTTACTTTCACAGTTTCTTCTGTCTTCAAGGCAGCACAGTGTAGGCAAAATCCCAGAGCAAGATCTCTGGGAGGCAGAAAACTGCGGGTGTCATTTGCGTATGTGGCTGGATTCTTGCTCGAGAACTGCACAAACTCCTGGTGTGCTGTGTCATGTCGTGTGCCCCGCTCTGATTACCCCCACACACACACACACACCGCATACAGAACACTAGAAATGGCTGTCTACTTTCAGGATGCACCCGTGACTGCAGGGCAGCGCGTTGAGGATGCCCTTGCTGATGCAGCCAGGGTGGTGCTCAAAGGCCTGTAGACGATCACATGCCTCATCCTTGTCAGGTGCCCGTGATGATACGGGCTCTGGGCTTCCTCTGGTCCACCGCCTTCCTCAGCATTGGTCTTGGGGGAGACTTCTGGCTCCCACCTCTGTCCAATGCCATCTCTTCTTTCAAGGCCTGTGCCAAATGACCCCCTCTCCATGAAGCTTTTCTCTGCTCTCCTTGTTGGAAGGACTTCTTCTAAGTCAGAAGGGTAATTTGCTTTGCTTCTTCTCGATGTTTGTATATCTTATATTACTGTTTGTAGGCTTCTTGCGAGTAGGATCTAAGTTTGGATGAATTCTAGGGCATTACACATTTCAAGCACATAATAGACACTTCCTGAATAAATCAATTTTATCCACTTAATGAGTGTGTTGATCATCTTAATGTCAACTTGCCAGAAGCAAGAGTCATTTTGGTAGAAGGAGCCTCAATTGAGAAAATGGCCCCTCTAGGTTGGATTGTGGGCAAGTCCGCGGTTCATTTTCTTAATTAAGGATTGATGTGGGAAAGTCCAGTTCAAGGCGGCTGTGTCACCCTTGAGTTGATGGTCCTGGTGCGATAGGAAAGCAAACTGAACATGCCAGCAGGAGAAGTTAGGGAGCAGCACCCCTCCCTGACCTCTATATCTCCTGCCTCCAGATTTCTTCCCTGAGTTTCTGTCCTGACTTCCCTGGAAAACGGACTACAAGCTGGAAAATGATAGAAACCCTTTTCTTCCCAAGTTGTTTTATCACAGCAGTAGAGACCCCCAACTAAGACAGTGAGTGAATAACTAGGTAAAATTTATTCATTAAAATCATTTTTGCTAAAAAAAATCACATCGGATTTCATTTTGATCTATTATGTATGGTCAAGAACTAAGGGACTAAACATTCTATTCTCTGGAACATCAAGCTTTTCTAGTGTCCTCTTAAGTTTCCTCATTACAGGCAACGTCTAGGCCTTCATACACATGTGCACACCAAAGTGGGAGTCCACCTAGATTCAATCAGGAAGTGGAATCTCTTATTTTAGTCTCAGCTTAATGGGAGATTATGGAGCGCTGTCTTCTCTTACATGAGGTGGTGTTAGTATGACTATTTGATAAACACTTATGAAGCAACTTTAGTATATATATCACTGAGGATTGTGACTTTCCAAGATAGAAAAAAGTCTGCCAACTTCAGAGCTTTCCACCTCCTTGTCCTAATGGAGACAATGGCAACTCTTCTCTCTCTCCCTCCCTCCCACCTCTCTTTTTCTTGGAAAAATATCATTTAAGAATGAATGCTACAGAGGTGGGTAGAGAAGTCTCAGGTGATCTTCCCATTTGAATTAATATTCCAGGTCTTAAGCTTGTTTCAGAAGTTTGTACACTTGATTGTTCCCTTCTATTAATATTTTAGACATTAACCATCTGAAGTATTGAAAAAGCACAGCATCAATTTGAGCATTTGGTTAAGTTGTTCCTGGTGCCCCCTTGAGCCTCACTCTTCACCTTGTTTGAGGTCTGAAAACTTCAAGTGACCCACAACTCCACAACCCAGCTTCCTGCGATGGTCATCTGGAATTACCAAAACTCCAAGCATCTAGGCATGCCTGTGAGGGATATCTCTAGATCAGATCCTTTGAGGCGGGAAGACCCACTCTAAATCTGGGCCACACCTTCTGGTGGCCATGAATATCAAAGGACATGGAAGGATGCTTTTGCTTTTTGCTCTCTTGCCCTCACCCTCAATGGCAAGAGCATCTGTTCTGATGCTGTGTTATTCCTCTGCTGGTATCAGAGCCAACTTCTTCAGGATTCAAACTTATACTGAAAACCACCCGAGACATTCAGCCTTGTTGACTGAACAGATAGCAGGTTGTTGACTTTTCTGACAGGAGAATGAAAGGTAAAAATCCTTTGTTGGACTAGCCAGAACACAGCCTGTAAGCCCCTCTAGTAAATTTCCTACACACACACACACACACACACACACACGCACATGCACATACACACACTTATAAATATATGTATATGTGTATGTTCTATTTCTCTATTCCATTCTATCAGTTCTATTCCTCTAAAGAAGCCTGGCTAACATGCTTCTGTTACACCTCATTCCTTGAGACATGACTAGGTTCTAACAACCTCTTCATTGGGCAAAAAAGTTGGTGCTGCTATTAGGTGATATCTTGGAGCTTCTCATGGGTCCCTGTCTCATCACAAGGGCATAAACCATAACAAGCATCGCCTCAACTCTTTAATTTACCTTCTTGTCATCTAGCAGAAAGAGCTAGTTTACTTTTCAAAATGGTAAAATCTAGCTAACATTCTTGAGAGTCTTATCACAAGATCTGTAGTAAGAACTTTGGTATCGTCTCTTTTGGTCCCTTTGACAGTCCTCGACAGGCAGGTGATGATTGCCCTGCACAAGGTGAGGGCCCCAAGCTCATCAACTGCTATCAAAAGATACTGGGAAGGTCGGTTTCAATCAGAATCTCTTCTGAATCTCAGTCTTCCAAGCATTGGTGTCAGACTTTCTCATTTTGCTCCCCCATGAACCTTCTGTATAATACTTCAAATGAACGGATGTTTCTACAGCTTTATGAGAATGGCTTATGGAAAGAACCAAGATGTGAGGTGACCAACAAAATATTCTCTTTTCAAAATCTTGTCTACGTAATTCCATTTGGCATGAGCTGTCTAAAAAGTGCGTTAGAGAACCAAAGGAAGCTGGGCTTCTACAACGAAGAAGGACGAAGACCCTGCAACTTCTCTTCTTCTGAGAGAGAGCACCACAAATAGAGGAGTAGATAGTGGGCTTGTGTCTGGGAGACGGGCCCAGATGTGCAGGAGATGACCTTAGCCCACCTAGGACTGTGGTTTTCTGAGGTCCAAAGAGATATACCCCCAAACAGATACGTGCAAAGTGAGTCCCTGCTGACCTATTACAGTTCTGAGTGTGACTTCTGCAGTGAACTGGAGCATTAGGACACTGTGGAAGGAAAAAATAAATGAACAGTAGTGTCTCTAACCGTATACAAAGCTGCCAGTGTATGGAAGACAGTAAAAGCTAACAGTGCTCTAAGGAATCCAGTCAGACACCAGTTGGGGTGCCAGATACATATTATCTTCAAGTCCTATAGATTTTGAAGTATCACTAATGGTTCTCGAATTCAGGGTACAAAATAACCCAGGGAAGTCGTTAAAATACGCATGCTCAGATCTTATTCCTTACAACAGTGATCTTTATAGGTTTGGAGTAGGTTCCTACCCTCTGTATTTTAGAAAACACTCAAAAAACAGTCTCATGTGTCTCCCCAAAGAAATGAACCATAAGATAACCCTAGAGGCATGGAAACATTTCAAGAGCTCACAGCCTTTGGAGTTAAGGTTCTGTAGAACCTATCAATATTGTTTCTCCTCAGGGATACTCGTTTTGGAGAGCTGGCCATGGTTAATACTGCCAGGAGGCTCCTGCAATCAGTCAGCACTTCTGGAGAAACTGAGGCAGGACTGTGGGTATTCCTGAATGGTTCTTCAATATGTCCCCCATGAACATTCACTAGCAGGCCTTCCTAGGCAGAGTCTGCCTGGGCACTGAGGGCACAGTGCTCAGAGAGTCATCATGTGTCTTACAGAAGCAGAGGACTTCCTGTGTATGTGTTGTATCTGGGCCTGGGTTTGCTTTCTGTCCCTAGGCTTTGTCTTCCTCATGAGGTCAGTTCCCCCAGGACTTGCTCTCCTGGCATCAACTCGCCAAGGGTGATTCCTCTATTAATACCTTCCTGTGACTTACAAGCTCCCAAGGACAGGAGTCCGGTGTACTCAGCGGGGGATTATGTTTCATTTAACTCTAAATGACTTAAAAATAATCATCTGAATCCAGTTTTCTGAATGGCACTGACTTACTTAGCAAGGAATGCTTTACCATAATGGATTAATTTTCTATTTAAAAACTGTGTAATAAAATGTATTGGCTATAATATTTTAGTAGGTTTGTTGATGTTTGGGAGGTTTAGTTGGTTGGTCTTTACTTGGTCCTCAAAATGTCCTTTTGAGAATACTAAATTGTTAATGTTATAGGTCATAAAATGCTTTAGTCTTTAGAGTATGCATTTAATATTCAAGAAAGGATTTTTAAAATCAGTAACTAAAGCTTTAATGTTAGGACCCCAGTTCTGACATTCATCCTATTAAATATGAAGTCATTTGAAAGATTCAGGACAGATACAGAGATTTGGGATACTAATTATCAGAAACATAAAATGAAAACCAATACACCTTTTGAGGTATTGGTAAAAGAATGTAAGAGGATTAAAGACGAAATTATAAATGCCGTTCAGAAAGATCAGGAAAAGCCCTGACGCAAATGGAACAATCTTATCCCACGTGTAATGCTGAATTTAAATTTTTTTAATTGCCAGAGACAAAAGTTAAGTCCACCATGCCACCGAGCAATGACTCAAAGAATATTAATCATGGAATATAATTTGAAAAAAAATTAGAAAATGACAGAAATTAGAAGTGGCTGGAGATAAAATGCTCATTTCTCACTTTCCAACAAGAAGTTTAGATAGTTTTCTCTGGTCGTTAGGCACCAAAAGATTTGAAATTAAAGGACAAACGTGTTCAGGGATGCATAAAAGAGATGAGGAGGCCTGGAGGGATCTGTGTAATGAAGCAAAGACTAAGACTTCAATTGTGATTCCTACACTATCATAGCACTCACAAAGCAAACCCTACAGCAGACTCTAAATGTTGGCTAAAAACACTAAACACGCTCAAAGTAGGGGGAAATTAAGAAAAATGACTAAGAAATAATGACCCAACAGCGTCATATACTAAGGCTGAATCATTTAGATTTCTTGGGGATTAAAATTTTAAATTATGAAAACAAGCTTGTAAGTATTAAGGACTGGAAGGTTTCTAAGAAAAATAAACAGATGAGCAAAAATACCTTAAAATATTTTATGAGTCTAAAATGTATTCAGATCACAGAGCCGAGAGTAGAATGATAGGCTGCCTGGAGCTGCAGGGGCAGAGGAAAAAGAAATGGTACACGTGGAGCTGCCCTTCGGGTTTAGAATTTCATTTAGGACATGAGGGATAAATATCAGTGGTTGCACAACATGGCATCTATAACTAATATACTGTGTATGTCAAATTCACTTCAAGATTAGTTTTTAGCTGTTTCTACCACAAAAAATAAACATACGAAGACACGTTAATCATTTCAAAATGCAAACACACCTAACTATTTCAACCCTGTGCCCTATAAACATAATTGCAAATAGACATAGTTAAAAATAAAAGAACACGTATTTTTTAAGTTTTGTTATTATAATTATAAGATTTCTCCCCTCCCTTTCTTCTCTCTCAAATTTCCCTTCTCTCCTTCAAATGCATGGCCTCCTTTTCTACTAATTGTTATTGCATGCATATATAGATATATTTATATTTATATACATACACATTTCTAAATATAACATGCCAGTCTATATAATATTACTTGTATGTATGTTTTCAGGGCTGACCATTTGGCACTGGACAACTGATTGGTGGGCTCTTCCCTGGGGAGGGCCACCACCCACTCCCAGCTTTGCTCAGTTGCCTATAGTTTCCTTTGTGTGTGGTTGAGACCTAATGGACTTTTCCACATTCACTTTGGTGTACATTCTTAACTGTCCCATTACATGGGATTTGGGGATCATTTCATTGGAAAGATAGCTTCATTTCATAGAGAGATAGGAAGCACGTCATCAAACAGGCCAGAGTGAGGCAATGTTACGTAGAGTTGTTTAAGAGTCGAATTTCATTATAATAAAATGCTTAAAGCTCAAAAGGCAAGTTCTCATGTACGTGATGTTCGCATCACAATCCATCCTGAAGGGATGGCCCGACAGACTTGAGCGAGGATGGCAGAGAGGAAGATGATCCTGGCAGCCCAGTCCACTTGGTGGGTCAGGAAGGAGGGTTCAAGCACACGTCATCCCAGGAGTCACAGCAGGCTCAAGTCTTTCATCTGTCTGTCTTCTTGTCAGCTCATTTCCTTGTCTGTGTTCAAAACCGGATGGAAGTGGGGTGATGGCAAGTCCAGCCCAGGCTGGATGGCCAGAGACAGAGTAGGTAGGCGCGTAGGGAGTCATCTGAGCACCTTGGGCACAGCCCCTGCCCTTGCCCCAAGCTGGTGTGGACCAGTACAGTAAGAGCAAGAGGCTTTCCCTGTGCACTGAGTTGGAATTAAACATGCTAATTTGAGGTCTCTTTCAAGTATCTTTTTTTAAAAAAAACTCCATTGGCTTTTAATTCCTTTGTATTGCATCATTTAATGTAATGTTATTTATATATGAAGCATGTTATGCTTATTAACCAATGTGCAAAAATCTAAAGTACAGATTTTCTGTAATGGGCTAATTACAGGACTTTAAAGCCACCTACTGAGTTTTGCTGAGCTTCACAACAGGTTCACTGAACTGGATAAATTTATTCAAACGTGTGGAAATGAACCCCATTCTATGTGCAAGGGTACTGGGAAAACACACAAATTATACCTCAATACCAGTTTAATGGGTCAAACAGTGAACCTGAATACTGAACTTATCTACATCTTAAAATACTGGGGAAGCCTGCAGTAAGCGGGGGAAGTGCCCTTTCAAGGCAACTGCCCCCTGTTTGTAAACAATGCAATAAAACAACGCTCTGGGCAATTAGGAGAAGTTCTTGACTCCCAGAGGTGGCTGCCTTTCAACGACCTTTGAAAATACACAACTTTCATAACAACCTACCCCAGGGTAGAAGGAGGGATGAGAGCCCAGCAAACACAAGGCTCCAGCATGGAGGCCCTTCCATCTTTTCTCAGAGGACAAGAGGCATGTTTGCTTGAGACTGGTTTCAGAAGAACTCGGCACAGGGTATTCAGTTAGAACTATAAAGAAGGTATAAGTTCGGGCAGAAGGAAGCACATTCTCCAAGTCCTGTTCTCCCCCACCCCCCGTCCCCACAGCTCCAAACAATGGGTACCTGTTGATTGTGTGTTGTTCTTTTGGTGTGATAGGGATAGGACCCAAAGGCATTGAGTGTGCTAGGCAAGGGCCCTACCCTTGAACTGTAGCTCCAGCCCTTTGGATTACTCATTAATCCATTCTCAATTGTTTCAAATCTGAGAGTGCCAGACAACTCCATAGTACATTCCATTATGAAAATATACAGTGCCCTAGGGAAAAAAAATGGAGGCAGAGAAACCTGGTCAGGGATGGAGTTGAAAAGAAAAGCTCCTCCATTTCCTAGGCTGCATCTTTGCCAAGCGGAGTGCCTGTGCTCCAGCCAGATAAACACACACACACACACACACACATACACACACACACACACACACACACTTGCATTTGCTCATTTCTATGCCCTGAGATACAGACAGGCATTGCTTTTATTCTTTGATAGGCTCCTGTAGCAGCGATCTATTAATTTTGTCATGAAAGGGAAAAGAATATCATTTCCAAGCCTGTAAGAGTTCTAGTCTTATCCTCAGGGCACCTTATTTACAATGTACAATGTGCACCCCATGGCTGACAGTTGGGTGTTGATAACCTAATTCATGCTTTTCTCTTCAGGGAAGCCCTGGTGTGCTCAACTCTGGAAGCAGCGAAGGCAGGAAGGCAAGGATTTTTTTTTTCCCGTTGCAAGTGCTGCATGTACCAATAAAAAGAGGGTTCTTCAGCAAATGAGGTGTGACGCAGGCCAGCTTCACCAAGACTCTCGGACCGAGAAATAAGAATTTAAATATGAAATACTAAAATTTAACACATGACTGAAACAAAATAAATGGTATACCACTGAACGCATTTGAGGTAATTAATCAATGCTGTGTTTGCACATATCATTAAATATATTATACTCAGTTTAGATTTGATTTCTATGCTCCTTTTATAAAGAGTTAAAAGAAAATACATTTGAATTCATGCTGATACTGAAAACATGCTCCTAGCTTCTAGTTTTTTTGGATTTCAAATCATTTCCATTAACAAACAGCTATTTGCCCTCTAATAAAATATGTCATTATGCTTTATTCAGACTGCACAAAAGAATCACTGAAAAATCGCCCCAATGATGGCCAATAATTACACATTTTGCTCCCGTGCTAGCGATGAAGAAATCTGTTCATTGGAGAAAGCAGGTGCGGGGGGCACCAAGCTAATCGCCAAAGTGTGCCGTGGTAATTAGCCGTTGCGATTGCTAAAATTAACAATTAGCTAACATGCAATTCTCTTTTTTGCAGGCTGCAGTTTACTTTGTATAATCCTTGCATGTTCTTAGTAATTACTCTGACAGCTTATTATTTTTTATTTTTTCTGGTTTGAACACAGCTTTAACATTTGCGTTGGGCAACCCAAATGTTCAACAGGCAGAATCGAAGCACCTGCTTGACTAGGCATTTTTCTGAGGCACTCATTTGGTTGTTTTTCTGAACTTTTCATTGTTGGGAAGGGGAGCAGTTGGGGTGAGAACTATGATTCTTTTATAGCTATTGTCTTCACCCCAAGGGCCTTCCCCCCAGGACAGCACACTTCGGCATCATGAAGCTTTTAGAAGGAAAACTGCTCAGTCAGTGGCAATTTAGACTCTAGGGAACAACTCCAAAGATGAAGTGCCACAGTCAAGCTGGTCAAAACATCTTCTTTTTGTTCTTCTTCCCTAGAGTGTGTCTTTGGTAAATGCATTCACTGCCCCTGCCAAAGCCCCTCCACCCCACTTGCTGACAGAGAAAATGTACCATCCGTGCAGATTGTTCTTGTGAGGAGCTATATGCTGAGATCACATTGCTGGGGGCTTTGAGTGCATAGAATAGGCCCCAGCCTACAAGTGAAAGGGGTTAAAAGGGTGGGGATGATTAAAAGGCAAGGGGGTAATTTGTTTCCAGAAAACCCACAGGAGAAAGAAATGTAATGAAATCTGTCAAAGTAGTCAAGGGAGATAAATTGTGACAACAGATTTAGCCAACTGCTCCACCCAAATGTGTTAGCTTACTGTGGTGGTTACAAACTATCACAGTTCATGGCATAAGCAGTACAGACGATTTATCCTACAATTACGGAGACCAGAGTCTAAAGTAGGATCCCTGGATAAAACCAAGGTGTCATTTGAGCTGTTGGGGCTTGTCTGTTTCTAGACCTTAGGGGGCCACCTACAGTCCTTGGCTTGTGGGCCTTCAAGGTCAATGCCTTTCTATCTCTTCCACTTTTTCTGTAGCATGCTTCCTCTTGCCTTGAATGACTGGTCAGTTTTAAAGACCCATGTGATTCTACCAGGTCTGCTTGGATCGAATCTTTAATTGAATCATATTTGCACTGTGTCTTTGTCTGTGGAAGGTTACACAGTGACTCATTCTGGGGACTAGAATATGGATATTTTGGAGGGCCATTATCTGCCTACTATACAAACTGAATTAAAAAAGAATCACATGCACAGCAAACTGTGTGTTCTTGAGTTGTTGCACATTTGAGGTCAGAGAACTGAAATATTAGAATGGTGGGTGAGGGTTAAGGTGGAGGCACGAACGTGTATGGTTTCTATAGACTTTTGTACTCTCATGGCCCTCCTGTGCCTTTGCTGACACTCGGAGTCATGGCTGACTACCCTTCATTGTGTGGCTCCCAGGCCCTGGAATCAAGAGGGCCTTTCTCCCTCTTCAAGAGAACGAACCTTTTAGAGTGCAGACTTGGCTTGACTGAGAGCTGAAGGCCTGCAGGCTGTGCTTTATAATAGAGCCAGGCTGCAGCACACCAGTTCAGAGTGAACCAGTGATGTGGGCTTCGGTCCACTGCAACAGCAAATGATGCAAAATACCGGTTCAGAGTGAACCAGTGATGTGGGCTTCGGTCCACTGCAACAGCAAATGATGCAAAATACCGGTTCAGAGTGAACCAGTGATGTGGGCTTCGGTCCACTGCAACAGCAAATGATGCAAAATGTTCCAGTGTAGCCCTAGAACCTAGTGTCTGAAAAGCAAGCACTGAGTTCCCAAGGAAGAAGCTATCCCTTACAGGCATACAGATTCAGTCTGTCTACCAGGAGGCAATAAATCTACGAGGGTGAGCCCAGAGACTGTGAGCCTGGGAATCTGTCACAAGGGGTAGAGACTGCTGAGGGCAGGGAAGTGGGCAGAAGTTGGGAAGCAGGCAGTAGTGGTAGAACACACAGACTCACTCCGTTTGCTGAGGTGGGGAAATGGAATGAGTACTGAGAGGCTTCCCAGAAGAGCAAAAATAATGAAGTTTGAAATCTATGCCCTGGCAATGCTGAAGCATGCTTGGGCAGCCCGTATATGGCGGTTCTGTTGGGTTTCATGGTCTAAGCTGATGAGGACTGACCAGGTCTCTTCCTCAAGGGGGCACCAGATCTCACTACAGATGGTTGTGAGCCACCATGTGGTTGCTGGGAATTGAACTCAGCAGGCAGTGTTCTTAACCACTGAGCCATCCTTAAATCTAGCCCCCTCCCCCGCCCCAGAAGGGGAGCTGACAGCAAATACCCCTAGAGTCATGAACTACTGAGCTTAAAGAAAATGACATGGTGTAGTCTCAATGCTCCTCGCCAAATGGCAAGGAGAGGAAACAGTGTTAAATGTTGCCTTGTTTCATAAAAACAGAAATGTTAGGTACTTTATAGCACTAAGCTGTCAATTTGACCGTTGTAGTGAACTCTGCTTAGATATTTAAAATACAGCCAGCAATGGACCAAGAGAACTTTCAAAAAGCATAAGAGCCAACAAAAAAAAAATTGAACTTTAAGCCAGTGCATGCCTTTAATTCCAGCACTTGGGAGGTAGAGGTATGAGTTCAAGGCCAGGCTTATCTACAAAGTGAGTTCCAAGACAGCCAGGTCTACACAGAGTCTTGAAAAACAAAGAAAGAAAGAAAGAAAGAAAGAAAGAAAGAAAGAAAGAGAGAGAGAGA